>JACEIK010001499.1:32309-50378 GCA_018107945.1 Datura stramonium | reverse complement strand
CTCATTGAGTTTGCATATAACAACAACTGCCATTCTAGCATTCAGATGGCTCCGTTTGAGGCTCCTTATTGGCGAAGGTGTAGATCATCTATTTGCTGGTTTGAGGTTGGTGAGGCTACTTTTATAGGACTAGATTTGGTTCATGAGGCTTTGGAGAAAATTTATCTTATAAGAGAAAGGTTGAAAATAGCTCAGAGTCGTCAAAAGTCCTACGCAGATGTGAGGAGGAGAGAACTCGAGTTTTAGGTTGATGATTTGGTGTTTCTGAAGATATCTCCCATGAAGGGAGTGATGAGGTTCGAAAAGAAAGGGAAACTCAGTCCCTGTTATGTTGGTCCATACGGGATTGTGAAACGGGTTGGCAAGGTAACATATGAGTTGGAGGTTCCCTCATAATTAGCTTCAGTTTATCCAGTTTTCCATGTATCGCTCTTAAAGAAATGTTTAGATGATCCAACTCTGGTTGTTTTGGTGGAGAGTGTAGGTGTGAAGGATAGCCTTAGCTATGAGGAGGTTCCTATGGAAATACTTGATCATCAGGTTCGGAAGCTAAGAAACAAAGGAGTAGCCTCAGTTAAGGTTTTGTGGAGGAATCAACATGTTGAGGGAGCTACGAAGGAAGCCGAAGTAGATATGATGGCTAAATACCCATATTTATTCCCTCCAGGCTCAGTTTTAGTTTGAGGTATTTCTTCCTTAGTACTCTATTCAGTTTCATTTTGAGTTCATGTTCCCTAGTTTCTTTCATGTCAATGAATGTATGTGTGATTCATGAATTTAGTTCAGTCATGTAGTTCAGCTCGGAGTCAGTCACTCCGTCAATTTTCAGCTTAAATGTTCAGTATCTGAGTATGATGATTGCATTTTTTAGCCTTTCAGTATGATTAACCACACTCGAGGATGAATGCTCCCAAGGGGGAGATATTGTAATACCCCAAAAGCCCTAAGATCATACCCGAGGATTGAAACGAAGAAAATAGAATTGTCCACACCATATCACAGGACGAGTTTTCCAGTGACCCATTGGCTGCGCCACGAGTCGTTAAGTGAATCGTGGGGAGGAGGTTAGGCTTGGTTGAGTTTTTGAGATTTTGGGGTGACCACGGGTGTGGCCACGAGTCGTGGTCAACAACACGATTCGTAGTGTTAGGCGTGGTCAAGTGTTATGGTAGATTGAAGAATATGGACAGTGATGGTAATGACTTGGTCACCACGATTCCTTGGGTACACCACGAGTCGTGGTGTCCCTCGTGGTGACCCTTAGAAGAGAAATTTCAGTGCTAATCATGAGAGGAAGAACACGAGTCATGGTATAGGGCACGAGTAGTCCAGTCCCTCATTGGGACTGGCAGTGAGTATTTTCCTGCGATTTTATTAAGGGTTTTCCGTAATTTCTAAGCTTCTAAGGCCTATACTACGTTGTTTTAAGCTCAGAATAGTGTGTTTTAAGAGGGGAAAGTTCATTCTAAGCCTATTCTCTTTCATGCATGCAAGTGTAGAAGCTCCTAAGGGTGATCAAGCCTGGATTCATTAAGTTCTTCCCCAAAAAACTTGGTCTTTTAAGAGGATTTGTGAAATCAGATTCTACCAAGTATGTAGGGTTATGAATGGATGTATTCATCCACACCCATGCCCAATCCCTCTTCAATTCATGAAATTTTAGTTGGTAAATCTATGGGGGTTTTACCCAACATGTGAATTCTCTAAGTATCAATCATGGGTATGATCTAAGCATGTTTCAAATGTTGAATTATGATTAATGAGCATATTTTACAATGTTTTCAAGTATAAATTATGTTTTCAAGTTTTATAAATTATGATGCCTATCCATGAAAGTTCATGAAAGTTGAGATATATGATAAATGTATTCAATCATGATGAGATGTGTATGATGAAAATATGATTTCAAATTATCCATGTCCATGTTCATGTTTTCGAATGATCAAGCCTATGTCAAGCATGTTTAAGTATTGGGAAAGCCCATATGATCAAGTATTTTTCATTATTTATCTAAATCTCATGTTATTAGCTTACCACATGAATTTTGGAGTCTAGACTCATACTATTTTCAGCTTGTGGTATGGTTTGAGCCCAAGGCTCCTCATGTATGATTTCAGGTTTATGCATGTATGTTATGAGTCAGCTTCATCACTAGATGATGGTTCATCTTCGTTGAAAAATGATGTAGAGTATATGCATGTCTTCGGGAGTACTATCTAGCACCGAGTAGGCTAAGGGTTAGTCAACCTAATGCCTCAGAACTACGCTCCAACGTAGGTATGTTCAGATTATTTGGGACCTCCCTTGTGATCTTCCCCTGCCCCCAAGAGGCCCTCAGCTTGATATCGATATCATGGTAGCGTTCTTAGCCCTAACAAGGCTTTGGACGGCTCTGCCTACTTGAGTGTGATAGTTGAGACCACGTAAGCTCTATTGTGGTAATGTTGGTTATAAGATTATTCTCCTATTGTTTCTCATGATTTCAGTTATGCATGTTCATCAACCATGATATTATGTTTTAGCAGGTTTGACCCAATGTTCAGTTTTACTTATGATTATCAATTTCCATCCTTGGGTCATTCGATTCAGTTATGTTCATCATGATTTCAGAAAATAGCATGCAAGCCTTACTCTCAGAATATTGTCTTGATTATATTTTATGATATGAATGATTTATGATTTTACTTACTTAGCTGTTTTAATTACCTTACATACTAGTACATTCCACGTACTGACCACATACTCTATACTGTATCATTTCATGATACAGGCTCGGACATTCAGGCTCAGCCCCGCCATTAGTCAGATTTTCAATATCAGCATCTCCCAGTCTCAGTTGGTGAGTCCTCATCTTTCGAGGGCCCTTTTATCAGTTGTAGTGAGTATTTTCAGTTTTAGAATATAGAGAGTTAGTTGGGGTCTTTTCCCATCACTCGTTAGTAGTAGAGGATTTTTAGACATAACATTTATTCAGTTTCAACCTTATGTTATATATTCAGATGTTATGATATTTTCAGACTTCTGCTTTATTATACATGTTAGACTTCTGCTTGATTATGTTGATTTTAGATGTTATGTTCATGCCATGGGTCGACTTGGAGCCTGTTGGGGTTCTTTGTCTTGTGTCTCGATCCGGTCCTATGTTCGGGTCATGACTAACTAGGTATGAGAGCATTAGGTTTTGAAGTGTCTTAGGGTGTTTGAAAGCCGCGTTAAGTAGAGTCTTTTTCATAGGTGTGAAGCGCTCCACACTTATGACGAAGAGGCTACGAAACATTTTAGGAAATGTTCCCTTATTTCATGATATGTCGTGCGATGAAATGTCTCTATTCTTCTAACTCGTGCTACATGCGTTTGCAGAATCATGCCTCCTTACCGAGTTAACGAAAGAACAAACGAGAATGGAGAAGGACATGAATGGCAATGGAGATGGCACCAGTCGGCCCCACCAGCCTGTGAGGAGCATGTAACCGAGCAGGTTGCCCACGTAGAGTTCTGGGCAGCCATACAGATGCTAGCTCAGGCCTTGACCGCGCAGGTCAATAAAAAGGCGGTACCACATGTCCCTCAAAATAGGAATGCGGTGGCAGCAAGTGTTAGAGATTTTCTGAGGATAAACCCTCTAGAGTTTCATGGATCAAAGGTGGAAGAGGATCCATATGAGTTTATTGATGAGGTTCTGAAGATCCCCCGGATCATGGGGGTGATCGAAGAAGAGTGCGCAGATCTAGCCTCATATCAGTTGAAAGGGGTTGCACACATTTGGTTTAAGCAATGGAAGGATAATTGGGCAGTTGAAGAAGGCCCTATTGGTTGGGATGAGTTTCATGCCGCATTTCTGGACCGATTATTCCCTTGGGAGATAAGGGAGATTAAAGAAGCCGAGTTTTTGAACTTAAAGAAAGGAAAGATAACAGTTTAGGAGTATTCCTTGGTGTTCATTCACTTGTCCAAGTATGCACCTGAAATGGTGACAGATTAGAGGGACCGAGTGAGTCGGTTCGTGCATGGGATAACAGACTACTTGGTCAAAGATTGCCGGACTGTGATGCTGCATCAGGATATTTATTTTCCCTGGATAGTTCTGTACGCCCATTAGTTGGAGGCGGTATAGGTAAGTGAGTAGGAGAGATAGGCCAAGAGGGCTAGGACTGATAGCTTCAGATTCTCCCAGTAAACACCTAGTGGGCACTGCTAGCAATACCATCAGACATCTTCAGCCCCAGCGCCGTTGGCTATGAGTGTGACATCCAGATCTAGGTGCGACCAGCGGGGACAAGCATCAGGCTTTAGAGGTTAGGGTAGCAGACCTATATAGCCCAACATTCCAGAGTGTGGCAGGTATGGTCGGAGACACACGGGTTAGTGTTTGGCAGGTTCAGGTGCTTGTTTCGAATGTGAGAAGCCCGGACATATGCTTAGAGATTTCCCAACTGCTAGACAGGGCCATGATACGGGTTGAGGCCCAGCCTCCAGTTCAGCATCTCTAGCAGCACGCCCAGCTCAGTAAGGGAATCAACTAGTGTGGGTGGTGGTCAGTGCCAAAAAAAATTCTATGCCTTAGCATCTCGTCAAGATTAGGAGGTCTCCTTAGATGTAGTCACTGGTATGTTACGAGTATTCCACCTTGAATTATATGCATTGTTAGATCTAGGGGCTACTTTATCTTTTGTGATGCCCTATGTTGCTAGTAGTTTTGGAGTCAGTCCCGAAATCTTATTAGAACCCTTCTCAGTCTCTACTCCAATCGGTGATTCAGTTATAGCTCGACAAGAATATAGAAACTGCCCTGTCACAGTCCTTCAGAAAGTCACCTCAGTAGATTTAGTAGAGCTAGCCATGACCAATTTTGATGTTATATTTGGCATGTATTGGCTACATACATGCTATGCCTCAGTCAATTTTAGAACCCATGTAGTAGAGTTCAAATTTCCGAGTGAGCCAGTCCTAGAGTGGAAGGGTAGTTCAGTTGTTCCTGTAGGTCACTTCATTTCCTACCTTAAGGCCAGAAGATGATTTCTAAAGGTTGCGTGTACCATCTAGTTAGGGTTAAGAATGCTACGTCCGAAACCCCGACTATCCAGTCAGTTCCTATTGTGTGTGAATATCCGGAGGTGTTTCCAGATGATTTACCAGGAATCCCTCCCGAGCGGGAGATTGATTTTGGTATTGACCTTTTTTCCGATACGCAGCCTATATTTATTCCTCCTTACAGAATGGCTCCAGCTAAGATAAAGGAGTTGAAGGAGCAGTTGAAAGACCTCTTGGACAAGGGTTTGATCAGACCTAGAAAATCCCTGTGGGGTGCACCAATTCTCTTTGTCCGCAAGAAGGATGGTTCTCTTTGTATGTGCATTGATTATCGACAATTGAAAAAAGTCACCATCAAGAACGGGTATCCTCTCCCTAGGATTGATTATTTGTTTGACCAGCTCCAGGGTGTCAAGTGTTTCTCAAAGATAGACCTCAGATTCGAATACCATCAACTCAGGGTTCGTGAGAGTGATATCCCGAAGACAACCTTCAGGACTCGGCATGGTCACTATGAGTTTGTAATTATGTACTTTGGTCTAATGAATGCTCCTAAAGATTTTATGGATTTGATGAATAGGGTGTTCAGGCCAGACTTAGATATGTTCGTGATTGTGTTCATAGATGATATCCTTAGATACTCTCAGAGCGAGGAGGAGAATGTCGCTCATTTGAGGGTGGTGCTACAGACTCTTAAGGATCACCAGTTGTATGCTAAATTTAGTAAATGCGAGTTTTGGTTGAAATCCATGGCATTTTTGGGTCATGTCGTGTAAAGTGAGGGTGTACAGGTGGACTCTCAAAACATAAAAGCGGTGAAGAATTGGCCTAGACCTGTTAGTCCTTCAGATATCAAGAGTTTCTTGGGTTTAGATGGTTATTATCAGAGATTTGTTGAGGGGTTTTCATCTACTACAACACCGTTGATTAAATTGACCCAGAATAAAATGAAATTTCAATGATCAGAGGCCTATGATAAGAGTTTCCAAGAGTTGAAGACTCGACTTAACTCACACTAGTGTTGACCCTACCTGATGGTACCGATGGGTTTGTGGTATATTGTGACTCTTCGAGGATCGACCTTGGTTGTGTATTGATGCATCATGGTAAAGTTACAGCCTATGCTTCTAGGCAGCTGAAGGTCCATGAAAAGAACTATCCGACTTACGACTTCGAGTTGGCGGCAGTAGTATTTTCCTTGAAGATTTGGAGATACTATCTGTACGAGGTCCATGTAGATGTGTTTATGGACCACAAGAGCCTACAATACATGTTTACCCAGAAGGATCTAAATCTACGTCAGAGAAGGTGGTTAGAGCTTCTTAAAGATTATGATATAAGTGTCCTCTGTCATTCGAGCAAGGCTAATGTGGTGGTAGACACACTTAGTAGGCTATCTATGGAGAGTGTGTCCCATGTACACGAGGAAAGAAAGGAATTAGTGAAGGATGTACATGTTCTTTCATAGCTAGGAGTCCGTCTTGTTGACTCGACAGATGGTGGTGTCATTGTTCAAAATGGGTCAAAATCAGCCTTAGTGACCGAAGTTAAAGCTAGGAAAGAGAAGGATCCTATTTTGTTAAAGTTGAAGGAAGCTATTTAGAATCAGAAGGTGGAGATTTTCTCCAAAGGGGGAGATGGTGTGCTTCGATACCAGGGTTATTTGTGCGTACCGGGTGTTGATGACCTGAGGGAGCGGATGTTGCATGAGGTTCATGGGTCTAGATATTCTATACATCCAGGTACCACCAAGATGTACCGATACCTACTAGAAGTTTATTGGTGGAGTGGCATAAAGAAGGACATAGCAGGATTTGTGGCTAAGTGTGCGAATTGTCAACAGGTGAAAGTGAAACATCAACGACATGGAGGTGTACTTCAAGATATTATTATCCATACTTGGAAGTGTGAGGAGATCAATATGGACTTCATTACAGGGTTTCCGCACACTCGTCGACAGTATGACTCTATTTGGGTGGTAGACAGGTTGACAAGGCAACTCACTTCTTACTAGTCAAAACTACCGATTCAGCGGAGGATTATGCTAACTTGTACATTCAGGAGTTAGTTCAGTGTCATGGAGTGCCATTGTCCATCATATCATATAGAGGTACTCAGTTTACCTCCCAGTTTTAGAGTTCGTTCCAAAAGGGACTTGGTACTCAAGTCAAGCTTAGCATAGCCTTTCACCCACGGACAGATGGTCAGACCGAGAAGACCATTCATGCTCTCGAGGCTATGTTGAGAGCGTGTGTGATTGATTTCAAGGGTAGTTGGGATGACCATTTGCCTCTCATTGAGTTTTCATATAACAACTACTACTATTCTAGCATTCAGATGGCTCCATTTGAGGCTCTTTACGGGCGAAGGTGTAGATCACCTATTGGTTGGTTTGAGTTCAGTGAGGCTACTTTGATAGGATCAGATTCAGTTCATGAGGCTTTGGAGAAAATTCAGCTTATAAGAGAAAGGTTGAAAACAACTCAGAGTTGTCAAAAGTCCTACACGGATGTGAGAAGGAGAGAACTTGAGCTTGAGGTTGATGATTGGGTGTTTCTGAAGGTATCTCCCATGAAGGAGTGATGAGGTTCGGAAAGAAAGGGAAGCTCAGTCCCCGTTATGTTGGTCTATATGGGATTGTGATACGAGTTGGCAAGGTAGCATATGAGTTGGAGTTTCCCTTGGAATTAGCTTTAGTTCATCCAGTTTTCCATGTATTGCTCTTAAATAAATGTTTGGGTGATCCAGCTCTGGTTTTTTCGGTGGAGAATGTAGGTGTGAAGGATAGCCTTAGCTATGAGGAGGTTCCAGTGGAAATACTTGATTGTCAGGTTCGGATGCTAAGAAACAAGAAGTAGCCTCAATTAAGGTTTTGTGGAGGAATCAACATGTTGAGGGAGCTACCTAGGAAGCCGAAGCAGACATAATAGCTAAATACCCACATCTATTCCCTCCTGGCTCAGTTTCAACTTGAGGTATCAGTTTCCTCCCTAGTACTCTATTCAGTTTCATGTTCAGTTAATGTTCCCTAGTTTCTTTCATGTCAATGAATGTATGTGTGATTCATGAATTCAGTTCAGTTTGTAGTTCAGCTCGGAGTCAGTCACTCTGTCAGTTTTCAACTTAAATGTTTAGTATATGAGTATGATGATTGCATTTCTCATTTTTTTTAGTATGATTTCCCATATTTAAGGATGAATGTTCCCAAGGGGGAGATATTGTAATACTTTGCAAGCCCTAAGATCAGACCAGAGGGTTGAAACGTAGAAACCAAAATTTTCTGCACCAGGTCAAAGGATGAGTCATCCAGTGACCCATTGGGTGCGCCACGAGTCATTAAGTGACTCATGCGGAGGAGGTTGGACTTGATTGAGTTTTTGAGATTTGGGGGTGACCACGGGTGTGACCATGAGTCGTGGTCAACACTACGATTCGTTGTGTTAGCCATGGTCAAGTGTTGATGGTAGATTGAAGAATGTGGATACTGATGGTAACAACTTGGTCACCACGAGTCATGGTGTCCCTCACGGTGATCCTTAGAATAGAAATTTCAGTGCTGATCATAAGAGGAAGACCATGAGTCGTGGTATAGGGCACGAGTCGTCCAATCCCTCGTTGGGATTGGCAATGAGTATTTTTCTGTGAATTTATTAAGGGATTTTTCATAATTCCTAAGTTCCTAATGCCTATATTACGTCATTTTAAGCTCAGAATAGTGTGTTTTAAGATGGTCAAGTTCATTTTAAGCCTATTCTCTTCCATGCATGCAAGTCTAGAAGTCCTAAAGGTGATCAAGCCTAGATTCATTAAGTTCTTCCCCAAAATCCATTGGGCTTTCAAGAGGGTTTGTGAAATCAGATTCTTCCAAGTATGTAGGGTTATGAATGGATGTATTCATCCACACATATGGAAAATCCCTCTTCAATTCATGAAATTCTAGTTGAAGAATCTATGGGGTTTTAACCCAACATGTGAATTCTCTAAGTATCAATCATGGGAATGATCTAAGAATGTTTTAATATTGAATTATCATTAATGGGCATAATTTACAATGTTTTCAAGTATAAATTATGTTTTCAAGTTTTATAAATTATGATGCCTATCCATGAAAGTTCATGAAAGTTGAGATCTATGATAAATGTATTCAAGCATGATGAGATGTGTATGATGAAAGTATGATTTCAAATTACCCATGTCCATGTTCATGTTTTCGAATGATGAACCCTATATCAAGCATGTTTAAGTATTGGGAAAGCCTATATGATCAAGTATGTTTCATTATTTATCTAAACCTCATTTTATTAGCTTACCACATGAATTTTGGGGTCTAGACTCCCACTATTTTCAGCTTATGGTATGGTTTGAGGCCAAGGCTCCTCATGTACGGTTTCATATTTATGCATATATGTTATGAGTTAGCTTTGTCACTAGACGATGGTTCAACTTCGTTTAAAAATGATGGAGAGCATATGCATATTTTTGGGAGTAGTGTCTAGCATTGAGTAGGCTAAGAGTCATTCAACCCTATGCCTCATAACTATGTGCCAACGTGGGTATGTTCAGATTATTTGGGACCTCCCTTGTGATCTTCTCCTGCCCCCAAGGGGCCCTCAACTTTATATCGATATGATGGTAGCATTCTTAGCCCTGGAAAGGCTTTGGATGACTCTGCCCACTTGAGTGTGATAGTCAGAACCACGTAAGCTCTATCGTGGTAATGTAGGTTATAAGACTAGTCTCCCATTGTTCCTCATGATTTTAGTTATGCATGTTCATCAGCCATGATATTATGTTTCCAGCAGGTTTGACCCAATGTTCAGTTTTACTTATGATTATCAATTTCCATCCTTGGGTCATTTGATTCAGTTATGTTCATCATGATTTCAGAAAATAGCATGCAAGCCTTACTCTAAGAATATTGTCTTGATTATATTTTATGATATGAATGATTTATGATTTTACTTACTTAGCTGTTTTAATTACCTTACATACTAGTACATTCCACGTACAGACCACATACTCTATATTGTATCATTTCATGATACAGGCTCGGACATTTAGGCTCAGTCCTGCCATTAGTCAGATTTTCAATATCAGCATCTCCTAGTCTCAGTTGGTGAGTCCTCGTCTTTCGAGGTCCCTTTTATCAGTTGTAGTGAGTATTTTCAGTTTCAGAATATACAGAGTTAGTTGGGGTCTTGTCCCATCACTTTAGTTGGGGTCTTGTCCCATCACTCGTTAGTAGTAGAGGATTTTTAGACATAACATTTATTCAGTCTCAGCCTTATGTTATATATTCAGATGTTATGATATTTTCAGACTTCTGCTTTATTATACATGTTAGACTTCCGCATTATTATGTTGATTTTAGATGTCATGTTCATGCCATGGGTCGACTTGAAGCCTCTCAGGATTCTTTGTCCCGTATTTCGATCTGGGTCTATGTTCGGGTCATGATAAAATAGTGGAAGCAGCAGCAGCCAGAATGTTGGCTGAGGAACAAGCTCAAGCAAGAGATAGAGAGGCAACTGACTTGCTGAAGAGTAATGCCAAGCTGCTGAAGCTGAGCGAGTTAGAAGGAACAGAGGTCCAGACCAGTAGAGGAACTGGTACTTTGATGATGATGATGATACTGATATTGATGAGGCCGGTGCCACTGGAGCTATTGTCCCTCCACCTTTGCCTACTGGGGAAAAGTTTGATATTACTAGTGTGATGATCCAATTGCTCAACATGAAGGGGATATTTATGGGTCATGCTACTGATGATGCACATACTCACTTGAAAATTTTTATGGGTATTTGCAAAGCATACAAACAATCGGGGGTGAGTCAGGATGTGATAAGACTGAGGTTATTTCCCTTTTCTCTAGGGAGTAAGGAAACATTATGGTTGGCTAAATTGCCAAATGATTCTATCACTACTTGGAGAGAGCTTAAAAGAGCTTTTCTTGAGAGATTCTTGCCACCTTCCAGAGCATTGCAGCTAAAAGATGAAATTTATAACTTCAGGAAGTTGAATTCTGAAGCACTGACGTGATTGCGGTTCAACAAGAAGCTAAAAAAGGTGCCCAACCACAGAATTCCAGATTACACATTATTGGAGATATTTTATAGGTCTCTAAATGCTAACACCAAGGCGGTGGAAGATACTGTTTCTAGCCGGATATTCATGAGTCATACATATTGATGTCGCCCAAATTACACCTCGTAAATGAGATATAAAGCGGTCGATGTCAAATATAGAATCCAACCAGGGTTAGGGTCGAATCCCATGAGGAATATGATGAGAACTTTAGTTAATGCGTTTAGCTAATACTATCGACTTACTTATTTCCTGGGGAGGAAGGTTTGAAACACAAAATAATAAAAAGTAGTAGAACTAATGAGTGGACTGTTGATTTAATTTCGATTGTATTTAACAGGTGAGTTGGCTAGGATTGTGCTCCCCATGACTTCATAACCACAAGGCTTTTTATACTAGTGATCTATTATGGTGTTTAACATGCCATATCAGTAAGTTAAATTAACCTAAATGGTGGGCCCCTAATCTAGATGATTATCACCATGCAACTTGATTCGTATGTGGGTGTGTACTTAATTAACCCTTATCCTTAATATCGAATTAACTATTCCCAGACAATGTCAAGCTATTAGATGAGGGTTGATAGCCTCAAATCTCCGTTGTTAATCCCTTTTTCCATTCATTACTCCCTTGATCCGGTGAGTAAGAATAAGGAAAATTCCAATATTTGCAACCGTTAAGAATTAATTAAAAACAAAGGGAAAAACAATACATGCATAAACCCCGTTCAAGATTCACTAAGTATTTTTACCTATGTGTGTTAATTAATCATGGTTCCCACAACCCTAGTTATGGATTTAGCTACTCATACTTGAAGAATCATAATTACAAAATAGAGAAGAAATCATAATTTCAACTTACAATGATTCGTAGAAGAAACCACTCGTATTGAATAGATCAGCAAAATCAAAGAACAATAATACAGTGTTGTTTTAATCCTCCAAATTCAAGAACAAAATTATAAACTTCATTTCTTGAACCTTGATAGTAGTCAACAACACCCAAAAGTAATGTTCAAAGTCATAGAATAAATTGTCCTGTAAAAATAAACCTAAATAAAGTATTTATAGTCTTAGCTAAAACCTTTCCTAACTAAAAACGGAATCCAAGTCGGCAGCGGCAACGGGCAAAGGAATGACTCGTTAGGTCTCCTAAGGAGTCGTTGCATGCCTTATCAAGTCTTCCTCAGCAAACTGCTCCTTCAAGGTGACGGGTCACCTAACGACTCATTAGGTCAGGGCATGAGTCGTTAGGTCCTTTGTGGCTATGGATCACAAAAACTTCCAGTGTACTTGACAAGTGTGCACAGCATCTCACGACGAGTCGTCAAGTCTCTCTATGACTTGTTAAGTCCTTCGTTGCATCCATGATAATTTTTTCATCAATTTTCTGTCCCAGTCCTCATGACTATCATAACGACTCATTACCACTGGTTATCTACACTGGTTTCATGCACTTAAAACCTGATCTTTTCCCACGACTCCAGGAATGAGTCGTCCATTGAGACGACGACTCGTTACCTGACTAGCAGTCTACACTTTGTCAAATTTTTGCCTTACTTTGCCCATTTCACATTCCGAACTTGTTTTCCTACAATACTCAACAAAAACACATTATATCTACATAAACATACCCGGAATTTGCATATCTTCTTAGTTTTAAGCGTCGAAAGTGCCGAAAACTCACGACATATCAACACCCTCAACTTAGAATTTTTGCATGTCCTCGGGCAAAAACAAACAAAATAAAACTAACTTGACGCCTCAATCAAAAGAACTATAAGAAACGTACGGCAGTCACAACTCTTAATCAAATCAAATTTTCTAACCCCTCCCCTATTCGAAAAATCCAAACCATAGTGTATAGTAAAATTTTCAACCATGAAACAAAGGAATCGAAACATGGCAATATACTGTCACTTGCAACCATGCATATAGTCCTATGACATAGACCCAGACAATTTGCAGACGATTTTGTTGACCAAATTCTCTCACCACAAAGAAGTCCCACACTCACACATATGTATATGATCATGACGATATATTTCTCTTGGGGACTGGGTAAAAGCATACTCTCTCTCACAAAGAAATTCTAACTGTGTACATTCAATACCATAAGCTTTCCTTAACTTTCAATACCGCGTTTTTCAAACGGGTTAACTAGGATCACTATAGGACTTTTTCAGTTTGTAACATAGGCTCGGGGTTGGGTATAGTAAATATTGGAATAATAACTTAACCCTCCTTGGCACTACACTCACTTTGGCTCCTTTTAACCTTCTTTCCACATCTTTCCCCTTTTTTTCTTGCTTTCTCTTTCTTTTACTTTCTTTTGCATCTACGAGTGTAGTTTTCCTTCTTTCAAGCAGTTTCTTTCTTCTTTCTCACTTTCATTTTTATTTTTCCCTTTTTCTCTTTATCATTTTTTTCTTCATTATGCACACCGCACCCACCTTTTTATTCTCATTACTCAATTGCATTCCACCCTACTCTTCTTATTCAACCCTATGATAGCCACCCTCAACTTAAGCGATTTGCCTGAGTTAAGGTTCACAGTGTCCAAGGAGGGACCAGGGCCAAGATAGGTTCATTATAATCAAAGAAGGAAGGTGAATTGGTTTTGACAAAAAGAAGGGTCAATTTAGGCTCAAAATTGGAATGAAGGGATATTTATTTCCATTTGGTAGGTCTTTTAAGGCTAAAGTGGACTATTAATCAAAAATGGCCTAAAATCTTTTCCTAATTTCCCGTCCTATACCTTGGTATGACTGACCAGGAAAGTTCTAGATTGATACACACAGCAGACATTGTTATTCAACCTTACTCACACAATGCACAGGCCAACATCATTATTTCTACCAACTGCTAGTTCAGGTACAGTCTCAAAATGGTAAACACGTTCACAATATTAATTCCATGCAAATATTCACATTGGTCATGCTGGTCTACTTAACACACACACACAAGTAAAATTTTAGGAGGGGTATCACATTATCAGCAAAAATAAATTCATGCTATTGACTGCCTTAAGTTTACCTAACTTTCTTTTGACTGACATAACACCCGAGGGAAAATATATCTAGCAAGAAAAATCCTCGGGTTATGTTTAGCAAAAATGCAAGTATCACACCCCACCCCCATCAAGAAAAGCATGCGGTGTCCTTGACGCATATAAGAAGAATAAATCATGGGAATATGGAACATACCTATACGACCTAAACATCTGTGGCCTGTATTCTCAGACCCCACAAAGCTTGTACCCTCTCCACGAGCTCTCGCTGCATCAATTTCAGCCCTCTCTCTAGCCTCATCTCTGGACAGTTGCAGTGCTTCCTCTATCTGTCTTCTCTCTCTCTTATGCTCACGTAGTAGATCACTGCCCTTATCTTCACTCACCTTCTCCCGAGGTCTCTTCCCTTTTTTCGTGCATGACTGGCTCCTCAGTGATAAAGTCTACTATTGGTGGTTGCTCCTCCTCACTCTCATCATCTACCACTTGAACCACGGGTGGTGTGATAGAGAAAATTGGTCGTGTGAATAGCTTCCGCAACTCAAATTTGAATGTTGCCACTCCGCATACCATCTGTGCTTCTGAGCCATGTAGCCATTCCACTAGTGGGCCCCGCATGATAATGATGTGCGCCATCTAAGTGTATTGTCTCATTCTTTCCTTAGTGCTCAACTTTTTGGTCTTTACTTTTTGGAGCTCACTTAGCCTATGGTCAAACTCAGCTGTGTTCATTGGGGCGTCATAATCTGGACCATATATTATACGAGAGATGGTCCGCTCAGAGATGTCCACGCGTGTCTCCCTCACCATCATCCGGGTCAGTGCAAGACGTCTCCTCCAATTCTGGCCTCCCATGGACTGATACTATAATGTGGTTGCATCTGAGGAATAGAACTCTCTGACTAAGGAAGGACTGTAACTTCCGGACAGCTCACTCAACCACCCAAACCGGTATCTATCAAATAATATCTGAATCTCGGGGAGGTCCTTGAGACATTCGGTGACCAGTCGGGGCTCCTCATAAATACTACTCTTTTGGTGGCCCTTGTCAGTAGGAGCTATGTCTCTATTATAAATGGCCCGCATGCCTGGCCTACACCATCTCCTCACCAGTCGTGGTTACTCAGTGGATGTGTGTGAAGTCTTAGTCATCTCATCATTCGTGCTCCCTTGTTGGGCATGTGATTCATCATCACCCTCCATATTTTTTGCAGCTACAGCACCCTCGGGGGCAATCGGAGTTGAGGCCCCAGTATTACCTTCCTCTCGGATGGTTGGATCCCTAGCTAATGGAGTCGGAGAAGCGACCAAGGCTGTCGGATTCGTAGGGCATTTAGTCTTAGTGCTGGTCGATCTCCACTTGAGATGCTCTACTGATATCTGGTATTCCTCCATAGATCCACTCGATTCTTTTAAAGATGTGGGCTTGTCCCTCAGTCTACGAGTCGAGGGTTGACTCTTCTCTGGCCCCTATTTCTCGGCCGAGCCCTTCTTTGGTGTTCCCTTCGGTGCCATTTTACCTGTGGAATAATGATAAGTATGTGAGATGAGATTATATGAAATCAAAAAAAAAATTTAGTGCTTACCTGCAGACAAGATGAAAGACTCAGCAACGAGTCGTGAGGTCACCCGTCATTTGTAGGACAAAATATGGTATGTTTGTCTAGTGTACTTAATGACTGGTCATGAAAAGTCATTTCTTGAGGAAACGACTCATTAGATCAGTCATGGCATGAGCATATTATATATATATCCCACTCAGGACGAGCTACATCATAAGTTGTAAGGTGATGCCACAGCTTGTTGTGTAACTCATGCTCAAGAGTCCCTTAACAGGTGTGGTGACGGGTCGTGTAATGACTCATTAGGCTTGCCCACGAGTCGTTACATGAGGCGTCATCACTGGGTCTATGAAAAACACCAACACCCATGCTCCATCTCCACTAATTTTCAATACCACAAGCACATATCATCATATTCCTAAATTGACAGTGTTTGAATTCACATGCAAATTCATGGAAACTAGGGTTTCATCTTAAGTTCACCTAAACAGTGAGGGCATCATGATTTTACAAAAATGAGTATATTAAAGCTTTTAAAAATTGAATACTCTCAAGTGTAAGAGTAGAGATGGAGTTTTAGCAGTGGATGATTGCAACTGGAGGTCGTGATTTAGTGTGGCAACTTGAGCAGATTTACGTGTTGGGTGTGATTTGAGAATGGAGGGTGTGTTGATGTGCGTGTGTGAATGATTTGAAAGTGGGAAGTGATTTGGGAGAATTAGAAGTGGGAAATTTTCTTGAGATTTTGATTTGAGAACTTGTGAGAAAATCAGAGGGCAATTTTTAGTGTTTTATACGTTTTGAAAACAAATTTGCCCTATTTAAAGGTGGGTCGGGTCGGGTGATGAATTTAATGAAAACACACCACGAACCCACTTGATGAGTACTTGTATGAAGCACAACTTGTTCACTAGTTCGTTCAATTGCTTAAGTCTAGAAAACTTACCTGGGAACTAACAACTCATGTAACGACTCGTGGTTTGACCCAACGAGTCGTGTCATGACTCGTTGCCCCTGTACTCTGATGGTCCCTCATTTGTTATCAGGACTAGTCACTTAACTACTCGTTGAGTTACCTCATGAGTCGTTAAGTCCCTCGTCTTTAGCTTTTAGGATCGTCTGTTTCTTTCAACCAATAGACATGATGGAGTACCTAACAATTCGTTATTATAGGCAACAACTCATTTGGTCAATCGTTGTCTACACTATTTTCTGCGCCAGTGACCACAAGTGGTCTTGACGAGTCGTTCAGTCAGATGAAGAATCATCCTGTGCTTTTTGGCACCAAAATCTTAAGTTTAGATTTTGGATTCTATCTTCAAATTTCTCATCTTAATCACCTGCAAACATCAACACTCGTAAACACTATACATATATTACAATTACAACATGGGTTGCCTCTCATGCAGCGCCTGATTTAATGTCGCTGCACGAAGCGGGTATCTTGATTACTCAGACTTCACCAAAATACCTCCATAGGTTTCCTCCCATGCAGCGCTTGATTTAACGTCGCGGCACAACGTAAGTCATCGGGTTACTCAGACTTCACCCAGAGCCCAAAGGTCCACCAACTTAATTTCTTTGGTCTTTCCCAAGTATGCTTTCACTTGTTGACCATTCACCTTGAATCAATTTCCATCATGGTTTTCCAATTCAATTGCCCCATAGGAGAATACTTGGACCACTTGAAATGGCCCCAACCATTTGGACTTCAACTTGCCAGGAAACAAGATAAGCCTAGAGTTAAATAGTAACACCATATCACTCGGGTTGAATTCTCTCTGCTCAATCTTTCGGTCATGTTGAATATTCATCCTCGATTTGAGAATTTCTGAACTTTCATAGGCTTTTATAAGGAATTTATCTAACTCATTCAATTGATTAAGCCTCAAGTTTGCAGCCTCACTCCAATTCAAATTCAGCTTCTTAAGTGTCCATATAGCTTTGTGCTCAAGTTCGGCCAGATAATGACATGCTTTCCCATACACAAGCTAATACGGAGACATAACTATAGGGGTACTGAATATGGTCCGATAAGCCCATAACGCATCATCTAGCTTCCTTGACCAATCTTTCCGGTTGGCATTCACAGTCTTTGCTAGGATGGTCTTTATCTTACGGTTGAAGACTTCAACTTGCCCACTAGTTTGTGTATGATAAGGTGTTTCCACCTTGTGTTTTACCCCATATTTTTCTAGCAGAGTCCAAAATTTGGCAAAAATATTCCGCTCGAAGAATGTTGTTGTTCAGGCTGTGGTGACTACACGCAAGTGCACGTGGTCAAACAAGTAGTAAAGTGGCTTATTTCAAGCCAAGTATCGATCCCACAGGGACTGAACTACGGTATTAATCAACTTAAGTGTCAGTGAACTATATCTTTATG
>JACEIK010001499.1:0-24118 GCA_018107945.1 Datura stramonium | reverse complement strand
AAACAAGACTAAATTGAGTTATAAAGTTGCACTTGGGCATGCAATTATGCCTAAGATCACCTGTTTTGGCCCTGGTTCCTCCTTGGACACTGAGAACCTCAACTCAAGAAAATTACCTATGTTGAGAGTGGCTATTATAGGGGTGAATAAGAGGACTAAGGAAAAGGATTGGATAATGCGAACAAAAAGGTGGGTGCAGTGTGATTAGATACAAAAGAGAAATAAATGTGTATACCTGATGAAAAATTCATAAATTGAGCAAAAAATTAAAAAAAGAAAGAAGAGAGTGAAAAAGAATAACCCGCACCCGTGATTTTGAAGAAAAAAAGAAATAAAGAAAACAAAGGAGAAAGGGAGAAAAGTGAAAAGAAAGTTAATTGGAGCCAATGTTAGTGTAGTGCCAAGGAGGGTTGAGTCACTATGTCCATATCTACCGTCATGCCCAAGCCTACATTACAAGCCTAAAAAAAGTCCTATCGTGATCCGAATGCAATTCTCTGACCAACTAAGCTATAGAAAATAAGGGAAAGCTTATGGTTTTGTATGCGCATTGTGTGAACTTCTTTGTGAGTGTGAGTGTGAGTGTACTTGACACAGTCCTTACATTAAATTATGGTGATTGAGGGTTGTGAATGAGTGGGACTTGTTTGCAGTGAGGGCATATAGGCAACAACATCGTCTGCTAATTGTCTGGGTCAGTGTCATAGGATTGTGCGCATGGTTGCAGGTTGATAGTGTAATTCCATTCTTTGATTCCTTTGTGTCATGGTAACAAACTTTTCATACGCACTGTGATTTGGATTCTGATGATATAGGAGGGGCTATAAAGTTTGATTTGATTATGCTAAGAGTTTGTGACTGCCATAGGTTTCCTAGATTTTTTTTATTGAAGCGTCGGGTTAGTTTTATTTTATTTATTTTGCTTGAAAAGTTCTAAGTTGAGGATGTTGATATGTCATGATTTTATGGAACTTTCGAATCTTGAAATTAAGAAAATATGCAAATTCTGGGTATGTTTATATAGATATAATATGTTTTTGTTGAGTGTTGCAGGAAAACAGGTTTGGATAGTGAAATGGGTATAATGAGGATAAGTTGGGTTAAAGTGTGGACTGCCAGCAAGGAAATGAGTTGTCGTGTCACTGAAAAACTCATTCTTTGAGTCATTGGGAGAAGAAGATTTTGAAGCACAATACCCAGGCTAGAAATAGTGGTGACCACGAGGTTACAGAACGACTCATCTTGTCTGGCAACAATTCATTAGGAGGGTCGTGAGGACTGGGAGTTGGAATTGATTAAAAAGGACTGGGAGACACAACGGAAGACTTAACGAGTCGTCATTAGACTTGACGACTTATCGTGAATAGGTAGGTGCATTCATCCTCAACATTAGAAATTTCAAAGCTCAGAAGTAACGAGGAACCTAAAAATTCATTCAGTCACTTAACGAGTCATTAGATGACCCATTGTCTAGAAGAACTTGTATGCTGAGAACGAGCACTCCTCATTTTCCACGACTCGTTAGGATACCTAAAGAGTCATTACCACTGCCGACCTACATTCCTTTTTAATTTAGGAAATGATTTATCTAAGTCTATAAATAATTTATGTAGGTTTATTTTTACAGTTTATGCATTATTTATGACCTTTTACCATATTGCTCGTAGTTGTTGATTAACATTAAGGTTCAAGAAATAAGTTTCATAATTTTGTTCTTAAATTCGGTGATTCAAATGGCTCTGGAGTATTAATCTTAGATTCTTGTTGATATATTCAAGACTCGTGGTTTCATCTATGAATTATTGTAAGTTGCAATTATGATTTCTTCTCTAATTTCTAATTGTAATCTTTCAAGCATGAGTAGCTAAACCATTAACTAGGATTGTGGGAACCATGATGAACTAACACAGGCAAAAATAATTAGTGAATCTTGAACGGGGTTTATGCATGTATTATTTTTCCCTTCATTTTAACTGTTTATTAATAGTTGCAAATGTTAGAATTTGCCTTTTTCTTACTCAGTGGATCAAGGGGAGTAATGAATGGGAAAATGGATTAACAATGGAGATTTGAGGCTATTAACCCTCATCTAATAGCTTGACTTTGTCCAGGAAGAGTTAATCTGATATCAAAGGTAAAGGTAAATCAAGTATACATCCGCATACGAACTAAGGTGCATGGTGATAAACATCTAAGTAGGGGATCAACCATTTAGGTGAAGTAACTTACCGATATTGCATGTTAGACACCGAATTAGATCAGTAGTATAAAATGCCTTTTGGTTATAAAGTTATGAGGAACACAATCCTAGTAAACTCATTTTTTGAATTCCAACAATTTTAAATCAAGGATCTACTCATTACTCTCTACTGTTTTCTATTATTTCTTGCTACAATTTCCCCCCATAGGAAATAAGTAAACCAATAGTAGTGGCTAAATGCATTAACTAAGGTCCTCGCCTTATTCCTCGTGGGATTTAACCCCAACCCTGGTTGAGTTCTATATTTGAACATCGACCACTTTATATCTCAATACAAGGTGTAATTTGGGTGACACCAGAGATCAAGCGGTAGTAATCGCCTAAAGCAGCAATAATAGAGACCTCTAGCACCCACATCTTCCAGTACCCCTTGTTTTTGATCCCGTAAGGATCTAACGAGTGGAGCATCAGTCTCCTAATCATAGAGTCATGTCTCCAGTAGCTGCTCATTTCTAGCCTGCCCAAAGTGTGGCAAGAATCACCCAGGGGAGTGTTGTTTGGGCGAGGAGGGTTGTTTCAGTTGTGGCCACTCGGGCCACAGATTAAGAGATTGTCCATCAGCAGGATGGGGAAAGGCTCAGTCCACTACCTCAGCAGCTCCAGCAGATCGCTCAACTCAGTAGGGTACCACTTCAGGTACGGATGGCGGCCAATGCCAAAATCATTTTTATGCCTTGTCTTCTTGTCAAGATCAAGAGAGCTCACCTGACATGGTCACGGGTATGTTACATCTTTTCCATCAAGATGTATACTCCTTACTAGATCTAAAAGCCACACTTTCATTCATGACGCATTACATAGCTGTTCAGTTCAATATCAGTCCAGTAGTCCTCTCAGAACCGTTCAGTCTCCACTCCGGTTGATGAGTCAGTTAGAGCCAGCCGGGTATACAGAAACTGCCAGTCTCATTGTTGAGTAAAGTCATTCCAATTGATCTAGTAGATCTAGACGTGGTTGACTTCTACCTCATTCTTGGAATGGATTGGTTACATTCCGGTTATGCCTCAGTCAACTGTAGAACTAGAGTCATCAGGTTTGAGTTTCCCAACGAGCCAGTCTTAGAATGGATGGGTAGTGTTTCAGAACCTAAGGGACGATTTATTGCCTCCCTTAAGTCAAAGAGAATGATTTCAAAAGGGTGCATCTATTACCTAGTTCAGGTCAGAGATTCTACTCCGAGATCCCAACTATTCAGTCAGTTCCAGTTGTTAATGAATTTCTTGACGTGTTTCATAAAGATCTTTCCGGAGTCCCTCCTGAGCGGGAAATAGACTTCAGTATAGACCTTCTTCTGGACACTTAGCCCATCTCTATTCCTCCTTACAAAATGGTCTAGTTGAACTCAAGGAGTTGAAGGAACAGGTGAAATACCTTCTAGATAAGGGCTTTATCAGGCCCAGTATCTCTCCATGGGGTGCTCTAGTGTTGTTCGTGCGAATAAAAATGGTACACTCAAAATGTGTATCGACTACGGTTAGCTGAACAAAGTTATAGTCAAGAACAAGTATCCCCTACCCAGGATTGACAACTTGTTCGATCAGATTCAGGGAGCTAGTTGTTTTTCCAAGGCAAATCTCAGATCGGGATATCATCAGCTTAGGGTCACGGAGTGTGACATACCAAAAACAGCCTTTAGAACTCAGGATGGTCACTATAAATTTGTGGCTATGTCTTTTGGACCGACCAACTCCCCTGCAACTTTTATGGACCTGATAAATCGGGTATTCAAGCCGTATCTACACATGTTCATCATTGTTTTCATAGACGACATCTTGGTATACTCCAGAAATGAAGAAGACCATGCTAATCACCTAAGGATAGTGTTGCAAACTCTTAGAGACCGCCAGTTGTTCGCTAAATTCAGTAAGTGTAAGTTCTGGATGAAGTTAGTAGCATTCCTCGTTCATGTGGTCTCAAGTGAGGGTATTTAGGTAGATCCTCAAAAGATAGTAGTGGTAAAAGATTGGCCAAGACCTACTTCTCCAACAGATATCAGGAGTTTCTTGGGCTTAGCCAGTTATTATCAATAGTTTGTAGAGGGGTTTTCTTCTATTGCGTCCCCTCTGACTAAATTGACTCAGAAAAAGGTGAAATTTCAGTGGTCAGATGCATGTGAGAAGAGTTTTCAATAGGGGTCTGCTGTCTATTAGCTAGTGTATAGCACATAAATAGATATACAAGTAGCAAGCAGAGCGATACCAACCCCGTAAGCGGGTAAACCAAGCAACAAACAATCTATATACCCTACCGGGTCAAAACCAGCCAAAAATAAGTCACTCCACTCAATTTTGCTAACTAGGGCACCTCTTTGACCCCCTGGGTCTTCATCCGAGCCATAGCCTCCGATATAAATAACAGTGTGTAGTGGGAGGACTCCTATGCTGTATGTTTGTATACGAGCGTATATGTTCCTTGGCGCTTCAGCTCCAGACTATCTATGCTGTGAGTGCTGATCAGCCTGATATGGGGAAAGCTTCATCCCATCTTCGTCTAAACTAGGGACGGCATGCCACTCCTTGGAGTGACGTAAACCCACCCGCTCGGTGGGCGACACGATTACCAACCCAGGGGGCGGCGAGGACGCTCAATAAGATGCCCTCACAACAACATCAAGTCTCAATAAACAATAAGCACATATATATATAGCAAGCATGTTTAACTAAAAAGTACTATCGACTTCGATTTCTTATTCGATTTCTTTATTGTGTTTATCGGATTCTTATACTAATTTATACTAAATGCATAATCTTTATCTAGCGTAAGCTGTCGTAGCCAAGATACTATACGTACCGAATGGCTAATACGTAGCCCAAGATACGCATGTACCGAATGGCTGTCTGTGGCCAAAATACTGTTTATCTCATACGATTTGCTTTACTAACTTTTTATTACGAATATACATGTCACTTTATTCTAACAACATGCTTGCTAATCATATAATAGGCTATCTTGAATGGAATGCTAACTCGCTATTTGGCGCATGCTTTACTAACTTTAGGACTGATACGATACAGCAACGCAAACCAGATTTACTGAACTTACTCAATACTCAACATTCAACTCCAGGAACTCAATTACGAAGTTTACTATGATTTACAAGGCTAAAGTACTAACTTTAGAAAGAAATGGCTTTACATACCTTAACCTCTAGTTATCCGACTTTCGGACAAGGCTCGGTCAGTACTCGGCTATTTCTCCCAACTGCATTCATACTTGCGTCAATTAGCACTAAATACACATCACTGTTACCGAAAGACAACGTCACTTTCTATATATTTATAACCTAAACTTAGGCTTATCGAAGAGCGGTCAAAAAACTTGATAAATGCTATTGTTATCAATCTTTTCCATTTATACATATACAACTATAAGGCCTTTGCATAGATAACAATACTAACGTACGTCGCGACTAGGCTTGGAACAAGTGAGGATATCTAGCTTTCATATCTTCCTCTGCCTCCACGTCATCTCCTCTCGGTTCTATTACGCCACGGTACTTTGACGGATCTGATGTCTTTGGTTCTCAATGCGAATCTATCTGTCTAGGATAACTATTGGAACCTCTTCGTAGACGACTCTTACGTAACCTGGATATCTGGTGGGACTGCTGCGAGACGGGTCTCCCTATGCATTTCCTCAGCATGGATACATGAAAGACCGGATGAACGGATTCTAACTCCGGAGGCAAGTTCAACTCATATGCCACTCGGCTATTCTTCGACGAATGCGACCTTGGCGATGAACCAGCAAAAATTTGACTACCTTCTTGCCGAATCTCATCACCCCTTTCATTGGTGACACTTTCAAAAATACCCAGTCATTCACATAAAACTCGGTCTACCGCCGCACATCTGCGTATGATTTTTGGCGGCTCTGTGCGGTCGATAGGCATTCTCGATAAGCTTTACTTTCTCCTCAGTGTGGTGTCTACGGCCCAATCATGGCGATTCTCCTACTTCAAACCAGCCAATGAAGCGTCTGCATTTTCGCCCGTATAATGCCTCAAAAACGCCATGTGGATATTTGAGTGATAGCTATTATAGCAGAGCTTGATTAGGGGCAAATGTTCATCCCGGCTACCACGAAAATCTAACACACACGCTCGCAACATGTCTTCGGCGTCTGAATGGTGTGTTCGGCCTGTCCATCGTTTGAGGGTGGAATGCTGTACTCTAATTAATCTGCGTACCCAAACCTCTAAAGCCATTTTGCCAAAAATCTAGCCGTAGCGTAACCCTCTGTACAAAATAATGGATGCGGCACTCCGTGCAATCTGACTATTTCTCGGATATACAACTCGGCATAATCTTTGGCCAAGAAAGTAGTTCTCCTTTGGCGGGAAATGAGGGCGATTTTGTCAGCTTTTGTCAACTATCACCGATTAGAATCATGTCTATGTCTAGTACGGGTAATCCTACCATAAAATCCATATTCCTTGCTTCCACGTTTCTAGAGAGCTGACTATGTCTGAGGTCTTTCGGCGGTTTACGGTGTTACTGCTTTCCTTTGTTAGCGAGTTAGGACCTTCGGGCTACAAATTCAGCAATTTCTCTTTCATACCTGGCCACCAGTAGTTTTCTTTGATATCATGGTACATTTTCATCGTGCCGGGGTGAAGAGAATAGCGGGCGTAATGCCACCTGATTCTGTCTGTGGCGAAGCCTGAAACATACGGAACACGAGAGGTGACCTTTGTAGCACTCCATCCTCGTTATGCAAAATGCAGCGCTTTCCCTACGGAATCTTGTCCTTAAGCTGAGACCAGACCAGGATCTTCATATTGCGTTCTTTCACTTCACAACTAATGATGACATGGTGGTGTTACGAATTACCGCTCTATTGTCCTCTGTTTGGCTACCTGAAGCGGCTTAAATTTCGGCTAGCGTGTATTTCGCTAACCAACTCTCATTGCTCGGGTACCAAATACGCTAGACTTCCTATGGACTTGTGAGAGCATCTGCTACAACATTGGCTCTTCCCGGATGATATAGAATATCCACGTCATAATCTTTTAATAACTCTAACCTGACGACAGCATCGCGTTCAACTCCCTCTGGTGAAGATATACGCAGAGCTCTTATGATGTGTGAAAATATTCACATGGATGACAAAGTAATGTCTCCACATTTTTAAAGTGGATCGCTACTTGGCTAACTCCAGGTCGTGGGTAGGGTAGTTCTTTTCGTGTTTCCTCAGCTGTCTAGAAGCATATGCAATCACCTTACCATCTTTGCATCAACACACAACCCCGACGCTGATGCGTATAATACAGAATAACCTTCACAGTACCTTAGGCAATGCTAATACTAGGGCGAAGGGATTGTCTGTCTTTCGGTTCTGGAAGCTCTGCTCACATGCCTGTCCCTTTGAAACTTTGCTACTTTCTGTCAGTTTGGTCAAGAGGTGCAGCTATAGTAGAGAACCCTTCAACAAATCTCTGTAATATCCCGCTAACCCCAGAAACAACGGACTTGTCGGAGTGGTAGGCCTAGCCATGTTTGGCTGCTTCTATTTTACGCGTGTCCTTTTGGCCTTACCGGCATCCCGACACAATGTGCCCCAAAGGCTACTGAGTTAAGCCAAAATTCACACTTGGAGCTTAGCATATAATGGCGGTCCTGAGAATCTGGGCATTGTCAAGTAAATGAGCACAGTGATACGTTGAGAACGAGAATACACGAGAATATCATCAATAAATACTATCACGAACAGTTCCAGGTATGATGCGAAAATACTATTCATCAGGTCCATAAATATTCTTTGGGGCATTCGTTAACCCAAAGGACATAACTAGAAATTCAAAGTGTCCATATCGGGTCTGAATGCTAGTTTTGGGAATGTCTCTTTCACGTACTCGAACATGATGATATCCAGACCACAGGTAATCTTAGAGAAGTATACGGCTCCCTGTAACTGATCAAACAAATCATCTATTCTAGGAAGAGGGTACTTGTTCTTCTTTGTAACTTTATTCAATTGCCGATAATCTATACACAAACGGAGCGAGCCATCTTTCCTCCTCACGAACAAGACCGGCGCACCCCACGGTGAAAGTACTCGGCACGATGAGAGCCTTTGTCTAGCAAATCTCTCGTGCTCCTTTAACTCTAGGGATTACTGCGGGAGCCATACGATAGGGAGGAATTGATATGGTGAGTGTACGGTAACAAATCAATAGCAAAATCTATTTCCCTTTCTGGGGAATGCCGGGTAACTCATCTGGAAACACATCGGGGAATTCGTTCACCACCGGAAATAGGCGGAGTGTGTCGGAGACTCTGCCCAGGCATCCTGAACCACGACTAGGTGGTAAATCATCCCTTAGTTATCAATTTTCCTCGCTGGTAGGAAATAAACCTGCACTTTAGGCGTAGGCTGTCTTTGCCCTTCCACCCTGCTGCCTCTCTGGAAAGTGGAATCGGACCGTCTTAGTCCACACCATTCTACATTGGCCATAGCACGGCACTAACCAATCCATACCCCATTATGGCATCGAAGTCTATCATTTCTAGCTCTACGGATCTCTTTTGTAGTGCGGCGATCGGCAACCTCTCATGCACACCCTCGGTAAATTCTTCTAGCTACAATAGAGTCATCGACGGGTGTGGACGAAAAGGCTGCGCGGCAACTGCGGGTGCAATATTAAACTTTCATGCCACAAATGGGGTAGTATATGACGAGTGGATCTGGTTAATCGGTATAGCGAGGGCATGAGCAGGATAGTCATCATTACTGTTACTACATGCAGATGCCTGCGAGTCATGTCTCCACTGGTAGTGCATAAGTACGGTTTGAGCCGTACCTGAACTGGGGCTCTTTGATCTCTACCTCGGCCTCTGCTGCCCAGGCTTTGAGGGCTACGCCCTGCCGAGGCTCTTTGGGAGCTCGTGTCCTTGCGGATCCCCTATGTGAGCTCTCTTCCCCTCCGCCTCAGGTCGGATAATCTCTCATCCAGTGCCCCTCGCCGAAAATATAACACCCGGAGCCATATCTACAAGCTCCCGGTGTGTGAAAGTGGGTGCAATAGGCGGGGTGAGTCAATCTTTCTGCTCTCCTTCTCTGCTGCGGGGAATCTATTGTTCTAGAAGCGCTGCAGGCTCGGCGCCCTGTGGCGGATCTACCTGGCTAACTGTTGCTATGGTGGAGGTGGGGGTCTAGAGGCATCGATAGTCGAGCCTAGGTCCTCTCTGAAGACTCTCTTTGCATATCATCGGATGTTTGTCTGCGGCGCTGTTCACATTTTTCGGTTTGCTGCCTGTTACCCATTGTCTAAGGCCCTCAATAGTATGAGAAAAAGGCACGTACTCGGGCAATATCCATATCCTCTCGTAACGTAGCCGTCATGCATGCTTCGATATGTTTCGGGTTAGGACCCATAATAAATATTGTGGACTCTAGACGACATAGTATCAGCAAATCTTTGGAGCATAGTGGGCTAAGGAGTCAAACTGTAAGGCCTATTCTCGTACGCTCCTTGCCCCACTGCTCCAAATGCAAAAGCGATCGTCCCAGGGCCAGGATCTCTCGTAACAAATAACCGGTCGGAAGGCCTCAGCTGGTCAGTGGAGGGCAACATCTCTCCCTCGAGATCTTTCCCAACTCTCGTACCATGTGCAGCTATGTCCCACAACAAAAAAAGAAGTACTTTGCCAGCTCAGATTACGGGAGTCACATGCATAACTCGGAAAATTCTCATCATCTAAAAAGTCACGGGGGTCCTCACGCACGATCGGCCACAATGAGCGTGGGGGACCCAGTGCCAAAAATTCTGACACTGGAACTACTGACCTACACGAAGGTTATGGCGCCTCTGGTGGCGATTGTGTGTGGCCATCATGCATTGCCAACATGACCACGGCGCTACGAGCTTCTGATGCGATGGCGGCGGTGCGGGAGCTATCGGGGGCGGTGTAGTGCCTGCGGCTCTACGATGTGAGGGGACTGTGAGAGGGGTGATGAAGCCTTTATATCGCCCTCAGATTGGGTGACTACGGCCCGAAACGGCGCATCTCTTGGTGCCTTCTCCTGGCTGCTGTGTCTAACCTTCTGCACCATGGCAGTGTCATTTGATACGCCATTCTTATCGTAAGACAAAGAATATGATAAGTTTTAGGGACTCAACCTATCACAGTACCGCTCTATAGCACGGCGGCGAAGAAAGTAACCATCCTATCATGCCTCATGACCTCCTGCCTATAGTATGTGGTGCCTGACACATCCATAGACAAGGCTACACTTGCTTGCGGCTTGCGAGACTCGCTGGGACACGACCTGCTCGATACCAAGTTTGTCACGCCCCGCGCCCAGGGGAGTATGGCCCGGCACACAGTGCCCTAGTAGGACCTGGGCTGCTAATCTGGTGAGCCTAGCACATTTGGTGCCTGGCTTGCTCTCTCGAGATTTACGGGAAGCAAGGGCTATATAACGGCACATGGCTCACGACTCGAGTGAAAGCCCAGGCCTATAGCCACACAATGCTGTAATAACGGCTAACGGCTCATACTCATAACAAGGAACCTATGCGGGCCGACAAGGCCACCATGCTGTCTAGTCATCTGAAACTCAACATAGAGCATACTAAGGCTACGTGGCCGTGAGTCACCACTACTATCAAATAGGCCCCACGGCCAACATAAATAGGAATGCTAACGGCTATATAACAAGCGCACGGCCTCACACGACCGGCTCAGCCCGGCCACAGGAGATAAATACATACAATATGCAAGCCTCTATGAGTAATGATAGAAATGATCGGGACAGGGCCCCGACCTACCCATCTTACATTACAATAAAGAAAAGAGCTACACCTCTGATTATCAAGCTCGGATGACGGGGAGGCGATGACTATAGCCCAGGAATCCGAGGGATCGCCTCCTCGTCTATGAGTACCTGCAGGCAAGTAATGTAGTGCCCCAATGGGTTTCAATACCGCTGGTACTGAGTATGCAAAGCAACTGAACTAATACAACTGAATAGTAAACACAGAACTAGCAAATCTTTGAATAGCGGAGATAGCTAGAATGCGAAGAAGGTGATATGTTTGAATCGGGCTTTTACGTACTAATAGGGCAGGGCGTACCTGTAGACGCGGCGGCCTGCTGTCTATCAACTAGTGTATAGCACATAAATAGATATCACAGTAGCAGCGAAGTGATACTAACCCCGTAGGCGGGATGGCGCCAAGCAAGCAAACAATCTATATACCTACCCAGTTAAAACCGGCCAAAAATAGAGTCGATCCACTCATCAACTACAACTAGGAGCACCTCTGCCGGCCCCTGGGTCTCGGCTCAGGCCATAGCCTCAGATACAAATAGTGTCTGAGTCAGGACTCTTTTATCTTGTATCGTATGCGAAGCGTATGCGAATACGTTTCCACAGGCGCTTACGCTCAACGGGGCTATACGTACGCATGTCTTTGATCAGCCTGATATGAGGAAAGCTTCATCCCATCTTCGTCCAAGCGGGGACGGCATGCCCTCCTTGGAGTGGTAAGCCCACCAGCAGTAGGCGGCAGGTGCCAACCCCCGGGGGCAGCGAGGACGCTCAGCAGGGTGCCCTCACGACCACCGGCCAAGTCTGACAAACAATAGGCACATAAATAGCAAGCATGTTTAGCGAAAAATACTATCTAAATTCTGATTTCTAATTCTGGTCTCTTTACGTATTATCTGGAGTTCTTTTCTTGCTTTATATTAGTCTGTGATCTTTGTCTAAGCGCAAGGCTGTCATGTAAGATACTATACGTACATTTTGGCAAATACGTATGCAGCTGTGTCTGTTCCTGGTAAACGCTATGGCTCAACGGGAGCCTCTGTCTTGTAGTGCGATCCAGCTGATATGGGGAAAGCTTACGTCCCATCTTCATCCAAGCGGGGACGGCATGCCACTCCTTGGAGTGAAGCGTAAGCCCACCCGCTCGGTGGGCAGCTTACGATTACCAACCCCGGGGGCGGGCGCTCAATAAGATGCCCTCACAATAACATCAAGTCTCAACAAACAATAGCACATATATATAGAATGTTTAGCGAAAAGTACTATCGACTTACGATTTCTTATTACGTTCTTTACGTGTTTATCGGATTCTTATACTGCTTTATGACCGAATCGTAATCTTTATCTAGCTTGTGTGGCTAATCCATAGCCAAGATACTATACGTACGGAATAGTAATCTATAGCCAGAATCTTTATCTGTCCCAGATCAAACTGTCACAGCCAAAAATCTTGTTTGTCTATCGATTTTACTTTACTACTTTATTCAAATATACGTATCACTTTATTCTAACATGATTGCTAATCATATAATAGGCTATCTTGAATACGGAATGCTAACTCTCCATTTAGGGCATGCTTTAACTTTGAATTTGAGTACGATACAACAACGCAAACCAGTTTATTGAACTTACTCAATACTCAACATTCAACTCAGGGAACTCAATTACGGGTTTACTATGATTTAAGGCTAAAGCTACTAACTTGCCGAAGAAGCGGCTTTACATACCTTAACCTCGAGTTATCGCATCGGACGAAGCTCGGTGATACTCTAGCTATTTCTCCCATGCATTCATATACACATCAATTAGCACTAAATACATCACTATTCGAAAGACAACGTCACTTTTGATATATTTCATAGCCTAAACTTAGGCTTATAAAATAGGTCAAAAACTTGCTATTTTTCGAAAGTCGAAGGGAGAAATATTCACTACGGCTAAGACACATTGACACTAGTTTGGAGCAATTCTACTTACCTTAGTCCGAGTAGCTCGACGATTTGTCGGCAAAATTTCGCAAAACAAAGTATAGGAATACCTGCCATTTTCCTCAGTACCCGAGGGTTATTTTAGTTGGACTACGTTGTGACGTGTATCGGCGTCGTTGTATTCCGCCTCGTCCTCTCTTCATATCTCGTTAAGAATTTATCAAAATGTTTTCTCCTTAAAACTGAGTCACATTTTTTATCTATGGCTTTGACAGGGCCAGCGTGTCACGGGAGCAGCGGTGGCCAGCCTGCAGCTGACACGGCCCCTTCGCCAGCCGGAGGGAGCTCACGCCCGGCTCCTTCGCGATGGTTCGATGGGTTTCTCGTCTGATCTTTTTCCCGGGCCTTTTTTCTAGCGCGTGGCTTTCAAATATATACCTTTGACTAATGCGCGAATAGGCCATCTAAGTGCCGGGAATCTTCGTGGGGAGGGGCTCTGCCCCGGCTCCTTCCGCGATGGTTCGACGGGTTTCTCGTCCGATCTTTTCCCGGGCCTTTTTCTAGCACGTATGGCTTTCAAATATGCTTGACTAATGCGCGAATAGGCCATCTAAGTGTCGGGAATCTTCGTGGGTGCAACAACATGAGTGTGCTATACCACCCGGGAAGGGAAAATATGGTGGTGGATACATTAAGCAGGATTTCCATAGGGAGTGTTTCTTATGTTGAATAGGGCAGAAAAGAGCTGGAGAAAGATATTCACAGGTTAGCTAGGTTGGGAGTTCAATTAGTTGATTCAGCCGAGGGCAGAGTTGTAATACAGAGTGGGTCAGAATCCTCACTGGTAGTAGAGGTTAAATCAAAGAAGGATGAATACCTCATTCTCCTCAAACTGAAAGAAGCAGTTATAAGAAAAGAAGTGGAGGCTTTCTCCAAAGGGGGAGATGGTGTGCTTCATTACCAGGCAGACTTTGTGTTCCAGACGTAAATGAATTGAGACAACTAATACTGGCAGAAGCACACAACTCCATATATTCTATCCACCCAAGTGCCACTAAGATGTACCTTGACCTATAAGAAATACCGGTGGAAAGACATGAAGAGGAAGAGGGACATTGCAGAATTTGTGGCTAAGTGTCCGAACTACTAGCAGGTTAAAGTTGAACATCAGAGACCTGGGGGTATGACTCAGGATATTACCATACCCACGTGGAAGTGGGAAGAGGTGAATATGGAATTCATTACAGGTCTTCCTCATACTCATCGGCAACATGATTCCATCTGGGTGGTAGTAGATCGGATGACTAAGTCAGCATATTTTCTCCCAATTAAGATTATAGACTCAGCTGAGGATTATGCTAGACAGTACATCCGGGAGTTGGTCAAACTGTATGGAGTCCTCTTGTCCATCATTTTAGATAGAGGTACCCAGTTTACCTCTTATTTCTAGAAGTTATTTTAGAAAGGACTTGGTACTCAAGTCAAGCTCAGCACAACTTTTTACCTACAGACAGATGGACAAGCTGAGAAGACCATTTAGACCTTAGGAAATATGTTAAGAGCTTGTGTCATGACCCAAATGTACACCCAGATCGTAGACACGGGACAAGAAGTCCCTAGAGACCCCAAGTTGACCCATGACGTGAGCATACATCTAATTCAATCACCTGAGCGGAAGACTTAACATAAAGAACGTAATCATGACATATCATAAGGGAAAAGCAGTACTAGACTTATACAATATGGCAGAAAACAACTTGTAGTTTGATAAGCCTCTAAACATGAAAGGCGGATTGAAGGGAAAACTCCCCAACTAGTGCAATATCCTGAAACTGAAAGAAATAACATAGAGTGTGAACATGTAGCCCTTAGAACATGAGGACTCACCAAGTGCGCTGAGAGCAAGGCTAAAACTAGCTAGGGGTGAGGATGAGCCTGAGAACTGGGACCTGTATCATGAAACGATACAACATAGAAAGATGCGGTCAGTACGTGGAATGTACTAAGTATGAAAGGTAAGTTAAATAGACATTTAAAAACATATATAAAACTCATAAATGATCATAAGAGTAGGATGTCCTGCTCGTATCGTAAATCATAATAACATATCATATGGCTCAAGGTTTTCAAAACATTCGTAACGCAAACATAATCATAATATTAATAGAAGAGCTTTACTTAACTTAACTTGAGCCGACATACATAATCATAACATGCATAAATCATGAGGAGTAGTGGGAGATTATCTTAACCGACATACCCCATATGAGCACACATGAAGCCCACTTGTAACCCTATCCGGGAGAGTGTTCGTACCTTACCAAGGGTAGAACCATGAAAGTGTGATATCACCATGAAAAGGGCCATTTGGGCAAGGGACTAACATGAAAGGGTCCCGACATACCTACGGTGGCACGTAGTTCATGAGATCCGGGGCTTAACCTGCGCCTCAAACCTACTTGGTGTTCGATACTACTCCCAAAAAATATATATAGTTCTCATAATAATACATACATGAGTTCATGCTCTAGTTAAATCATGATAATCATAAACATTCTTGAACATATAAGAACTAGCCATGACTTGAGGCCGACTTGAGGCCCGTGAGTCGGCCTAAAACATAATTCATGAATAATAAGATTCATACATACTTTTAGATCATGTACATAGCTTGAATTTCATAATATCATAATGGGTAGTAAAAATAAATTCATAATTTAAATCCTAAATCATGCCGGGCTTGTCAAAACATCAACGGATCAATGGATCATAAACCAATTCATCATGGGGCATGTATAAGCAAGCTTAATTATTTAGAAATTCAAAATCACCAATATCGATATCAATTTAGAACTCAATAGATGATCAAAATCAGTAGATAATGATAAGATTTCAAAATCACAAGACCCATAATTAAATAATTATATTTTATACAAATCAAATACAAAACCCCATGAGTTTTTGATAGATATTAAGTAAAATCATAGAGTAGGAGCATGGGTGTGGAAGGATTCACGCATTGATTACCTTACATACATGGGCTTATCAGATTCTAAATCTCACTTGATGACTCAAGGAGAAATTGCAATGGATTGATAAATTCTAGGCTTGATTTACTCCCTAACTTCCTCTACCTTGCATGCATGAAAGAATCGAGTGAAATTTGAACTTAACCCCTTTAAATTTCCCTATTCATAACCCAAAACGTCATACTTTAGGCCTTAGGATCTTAAAAAATTACGTAAAAGCCCTTACTAACTCACAGTGACCTGACGAATCATTGCCAGTCCTCACGATCTGTTGCCTTGCCCGTTAAGTACACTATCTGAACTGGTCACTGGAACCCCTAACGGGCGACAAAATGATTCGTTACTGGTGGCCATGAGTCGTGGTCACCACTCATCACGTTCACTGCCACCTTAAAACCATTTTATTAAAATTCCTCCAAACGACTCACACCACAACTCGTTGATTGATAAGACGAGTCGTGGTCTCCTTCCGTTAAGTAAACTAGTCGATCATTCCATTTTATTTTTCAACTTCTCCCCACGAAAGACTTGACGACTCATGGTGGCTAACCACGAGTCGTTCCCTTGCCCGTGGGGACCTTCAACCATCCTTTCATACAAGACTTCCCATGAGTCACCTGACGACTCGTGGGGTCTCCTCATGAGTCATCCAATGACTCGTCCTGTGTCTGCCTGCAACCCATATTTTCAGTCTTTCCCCGTTTCAACCCCTTGGTCTGATCTTTGGGTTCTCATGGTATAATAATATCTCCTCCTTGGGAACATTCGTCCTTGAATGTTAGAAACATGTAGGAAATTCAGAAACATGCTATCACCATATACAAATACTAATCATTTAAGCTAAAAATTGACGGAATGACTACCTCTGAAAAGAGCGACATGGCTGAACTGCATTCAGACACCACATACATATACCATATCATAAAGCGAACTTGTACGCATGAATTGAACAACAAAAACTAATACCTCAAGCTGAAATTGAGCCGGTAGAGAACAGGTGTGGGTATCTAGCCATCATATCCTCTTCGGCGTCCCACGTAGCTCCTTCAACATGTTGATTTCTCCATAGTACGTTAACTGAAGCTACTTCCTTGTTCCTAAGCCTCCGAACCTGATGATCCAGGATTTCCACCGGAATTTCTTCATAGCTGAGGCTATCCTTTACACCAACACTTTCCACCGGGACTACTAAAGCTGGAATGCCCAAGCACTTTTTTCAAAAGTGACACATGAAATACAGGATGAACTGAAGATAACTCCGAGGGCGAGTCAAACTCATACGCCACCTTACCAACTCTCCTCACAACTCGGTAGGGGCCAACATAGCGGGGACTGAGTTTTCCCTTCTTCCCAAACCGCATGACTCCCTTTATGGGAGATACATTTAGAAATACCCAATCGTCCACCTCAAACTCCAAATCTCTTCTCCTCACATCTTCATATGATTTTTGACGACTCTGAGCGATTTTCAACCTGTCCCTTATCAACTGAACCTTCACCATTGCCTCGTGAACCGAATCTGGCCCTATCATAGCTACCTCACCAACCTCAAACCATCCGATGGGAGATCTGCACCTCCAACCATAGAGAGCCTCGAACAGTTCCATTTGGATGTTGGAGTGATAGCTGTTATTATAAGAAAACCCGATTAAGGACAAGTGATCATCCCAACTACCTTTAAAATCCATAACACATGCCCTCAACATGTCCTCAAGAGTCTGAATTGTTCGCTCAGCTTGGCCATCAATTTGTAGATGAAAAGCCGTGCTAAGTTTGACTTGAATCCCAAGTCCTTTCTGAAAAGACCGCCAAAACTGAGAGGTAAACTGAGTTCCTCGGTCTGAAATAATAGAAAAGGCACTCTATGAATTCGAACCAACTCCCGAATATACAACTTGGCATAATCATCCGCTGAATCCGTGGTATTGACCGGTAGAAAGTGTGCAGCCTTGGTTAACTTGTCCACAACAACCCAAATGGAGTCATACTGTCTCCGAGTGCGGGGCAAACCTGTTATAAAGTCCATGTTAATATCTTCCCACTTCCATGTGGGAATGTTGATATCCTGAAGTACGCCTCCTGGCCTTTGATGCTCGATTTTCACTTGCTGATAGTTTGGACATTTGGCTACGAACTCTGCAATATCCTTCTTCATACCATCCCACTAATAGATTTCTCTCAAGTCCCAATACATCTTCGTGGATACCAGATGGATAGAATATCTGGTACCATGTGCCTCATGTAATATCCGAACCCTTAAATTATCAACATCCAGAACACATAATCGATCCTGGTATCATAGAACCCATCTCCCCCTTGGGAGAAAACTTCCATCTTTTGACTCTGCACTGCCTCCTTTAGCTTCGTCAACATCGGATCCTTATCTTTCTTAGATTTGACATCGACCACAAAGGGCGATTCTAACCCATTTTGCTCAATAACGACCCCATCGGTCGAGTCGAACAATCTAACTCCCAATCTTGTAAGTCGGTGGACATCCTTCACCAACTCCTTCTTTCCATCATCCACGTGGGACACCCTCTCCATAGAGACCCTACTAAGTGCATCCGCAACCACATTAGTCTTGCTCGGGTGGTAAAGATCACTCGTATTGTAATCCTTTAGTAACTTCAACCACCTCATTTGCCGAAGATTGAGATATTTCTGCGTGAACACATATTGCAAGCTCTTGTGATATATCAATACATCCATATGGACACCTATCACGACCCGAGAGTACACCCGGATCATAAAAATAGGACAAGGAGCCCCGAGAGACCCCAAGTCAACCCATGGCATGAGCATATAACTAATTCATTCACATGAGATGGAAAGTTTAACTTAATAATCATGAACTAACTGAAAATCATAACATGAGTTATAAGAAACAACAATACATGATCCAAATATAAATGGCTGAGTACTACAAATAGGCCTAAAAGCCACTAATGATAACAGACAGGTTGAAAGGACAAAACCCCAATTAACCTCAACATTTCTGAAAACAAAAAAATAGACACGATCTGAACATGAAGCCCTTGAATCATGAGGACTCACCACTGAATGCTGATAGCAGAACTGAGAGCAAGCTAAGAGCGATGCTGAACCTGCAAACCAGATCCTGAAAATATGTGGGTCAGTACTTGGAAAGTACTGAGTATGTAAGGTATGCAAAACAATACTTAAAAACATAAAAGTTATAGGAGTGGGGATATCATGATCATAAGACTGAAGTGGTAAGTATATCATAAGGCTCAAGATTTCCAAAATATTCGTAAACCTGTCATAGTCGTAACATTTGAGAATAACATTTCATAAAACATAACTTGAGCCAAAAAAACATAATCATACATACATTAAAACTATGAGGAACGATGGGAGATTTCTACAACCAACATACCCCATACGAGCACACATGGAGCCCGACCTGTAAACCTAGTCAGGAGGTTATTCATACCTTTCCAAGGGTATGAATCATGAAAGGTGTGATATCACTCGTGAAGGTCCCGTAGGGTATAGGGGACAGTCACTGAGGAGGTCCCAAGCATAACCTATGGCGACGCGTAGTTTTGAGATTCGAGGCGTAACCTAGGCCCCGAACCTACTCGGTGTTAAGTACTACTCCTAAAACATGCAACATGCTCATAGGAATTCATACATGACATGGATGGCTAGTTAAATTGTGAGAATCATATCATGCTTGAGAATTTGTAATACTAGACATGGAACTGGGCCTGTAAATAGGCCAAAATCATAGTTCATAAATCATAAGCGACATGTGGGCATTGCCCATAATTTAAATCATGCTTGAAATGCTTAAATTTATGGGAACATGATCATAATAACATGAGTTGTTGAAGACATCCTTAAAACTCAAAAATTCGTATTATGCTTGCAAAATAATCAAGACCGTGAACTTTTACTAAAAATTTCTCATGATTGGGCATCTATACTTTTTGGGGGGTTAAATCATAAAAATATTGAATAAACAAGTAAAGTCAGCCCAAATAAATTCGAAATTCATAACTTTGGCATACCACACAAGCTCATTTCAAATTATAAGAAATCATGCAATTTGATAAAGACACATAATGTTTTGGTAACTTCAAACATAGAATTAGAGAGAAATTGGGCATGGGTAGAGACTAAACTACCCATTCAAAACCTCACATACCTGGAATTACGTGATTCTTAACCCCCTTGAAAAGCCCTACGTGGAAACTTGAAGAATTGAAGAAGAACACTTGAAATTCCTCATACTCCCTTCTCTAGTTCTTGCAAATGCTAAAGGAGACTTAGTATGAATTGTTCCTCCTTAAAAGACCCTGTCCCAACCTAAAAATGACGTGGTTTAGGGTCCAAAAGCATAGAAAAGTCAAAACTGCCCTTAATAAAATTTCCCTGAAAAATAGTTCTGACCCCGACCACGACTCGTACCACGAGTCATACCACGATGTAACGACTCGTGGTCACCTCTCCACTTTTCAATCTTCTGAATCTGGCCAAGACTCGAATACCACGACTTGTAGTAACATCCTATGGGTCATACTGTCAGTCGTGGTACCATCCACCCATACCAAATATGACTTAACCACAACTCCTCACCACGACTCGTTGCTACATCCAACGAGTCATACCATGACCTGCGACGACTCACTCTGGCACCACTGAGAATTTCACGACTCTTAACCACGAGTCATGCCTACATGGCACGATTCATAGGACTACTCGTGGTATGACCTCTGGCTCCCGAAGTTCATTAGGACTCGAGTCACGAGTCATGGTCATGGACACCTCTCCACTTTTCAATCTTCTGAATCTAGCCACGATTGGAATACCACGACTCATAGTAACATCCTATGGTTCGTATTGTCAGTCGTGGTACCATCCACCCATACCAAATATGACTTAACCACAACTCCTCACCACATCTTGTTGCAACATCTAAAGAGTCGTACCATGACCCGTGACGACTCACTCTGGCACCACTGAGAACTTCACCACGACTCCTAACCACGAGTCATACCTACATTCCACAATTTGTAGGACTACTTGTGGTATGACCTCAGGCGCCCGAAGTTCATCACAACTCAAGTCACGAGTCATAGGTCTTCACCACAATTCGTACCTCGAGTCGTCCCAGCGCAAAATTCAAGGTTTTCTATAGTTTTCAAATTCAACTCCTAGGTCTATTCTTATCCCTTTCTGGGGTATTACAATATCTACCCCTTGGAAACATTTGTCCTCAAATTTAGGAAACAAGCAGCAAACAAAAACATAAAATTACCATATACAAATACTGATCATTTAAGCCAAAAAGTGACGGAATGACTACACCCGAAAAGAACTACATAGCTAGACTGAATTCAGGCATCACATACATATATAATATCATAAAACAAATTTGCACGCATGGACGTAACATAAAAAACAGATAAGAGGTTTAGGGAAAAAACTGATAGCTTAAACTGAAACTGGGTTGGTAGGGAACAAGTGGGGGTATTTAGCCATCATATCTGCTTCAGCTTCCCACGTAGCTCCCGTAACATGCCGATTTCTCCATAACACCTTTACTGAAGCTACTTCCTTCTTCCTCATCCTTCGAACTTGACGATGCAAGATTGCAACAGGAATTTCTTTATAATTGAGGCTATCCTTCATGCCAACACTTTCCACTGGAACCACTAAGGCTGGATCTCCCATGCACTTTTTCAGGAGCGATACATGAAATACGGGATGAACTGAAGCCAACTCTGAAGGTAACTCTAACTCATAAGCTACTTTACCCACTCGTCTCACAATCCAATATGGGCCAATATAGCGGGGGATAAGTTTCCCTTTATTTCCAAATCTCATTACTCCCTTCATGGGAGATACCTTCAGAAACACCCAATCGTCGATCTCGAACTCAAGCTCTCTTCACCTCACATCCGCATAAGACTTTTGGTGACTTTGAGCCATTTTCAGCCTTTCTCTTATTAACTGAACTTTCTCCATAGCCTCATGGACTTAATCTGGACCCACTAACGAAGCATCACCGACTTCAAATCACCCAATGGGCGATCTACACCTCCGCACGTAAAGAGCCTCGAACGGTGGCATCTTATTGCTAGAGTGATAGCTGTTGTTGTAGGCAAACTCAATAAGAGGCAAATGCTCGTCCCAACTACCCTTAAAGTCAATAACAAAAGATCTCAACATGTCCTCAAGAGTCTGGATAGTCTGATCCGACTGACCATTTGTTTGCTGATGAAATGTCGTGCTAAGCTTGACCTGTGTGCCAAGTCCCTTTGGAAAAGATCTCCAGAACTGAGAGGTGAACTAAGTACCTCTATCTAATATATTGGACAAGGGCACTCCATGCAATCTAACCAACTCTCGGATGTATAACTTTGCATAATCTTCTGCTTAATTAGTGGTTTTGACTGGTAGGAAATGAGCGGCCTTGGTCAACCTGTCCACCACAACTTAAATGGAGTCATACTGTCTACGAGTGCGAGGTAAACTTGTTACAAAGTCCATATTGATTTCTTCCCACTTCCAAGTAGGAATGTTGATATCTTGGAGTACACCCCCCGGTCTGTGATGCTCGGCTTTCACTTGTTGGCAATTCATGCACGTGGCTACGCATTCTACAATATCCCTCTTCATGCCATTCCACCAATAGATTTCCCACAAGGAATGATACATTTTCGTGGCACTTGTATGGATAGAGTATCTGGATCCATGAGCCTCATGCAACATCCGACTCCTCAAATCCCCTATGTTCGGAACACATAAGTGACCCTTGTACCGAAGCACACCATTTCCCCCTTTGGAGAAGACTTCTGCCTTTCGATTTTGGACAGCTTCTTTAAACATTACCAATATTGGATCTTCATCTTGTTTAGCCTTCGCCTCCGTTACCAAGGACGACTCTCACCCGTTCTGAACTACTACCCCACCATCGGTCGAACCAACTAATCTAACTCCCAACAGTGCAAGTCGATGTACCTCCTTTACCAACTCCTTCTTGTTTTCACTCACATGTGACACACTTTCCATAGAAAGTATACTAAGGGCATCTTCTACCATGTTGTCCTTACCCGGGTGGTAAAGGAGACTCATATCGTAGTCCTTAAGTAGCTCCAACCACCTCCATTGCCGAAGATTTAATTCCTTCTGTGTGAACACATATTGTAAGCTATTGTGGTCTGTGAATAAATCTACATGAACCCCACACAAGTAGTGTCACCATATCTTCAAAGCAAATACCACCGCCGCGAACACAAGTTCATGGGTTTGGTAATTTTGCTCGTGAATTTTCAGCTGTATGGAAGCATATGTTATGAATTTACCATACTGCCTCAATACACATACAAGTCCGACTCTCGAAGAATCACAATATACCACAAAGCCTTTGGTACCCTCCGGTAAAGTAAACACCAGTGCTGAAGTGAGTCTTGCCTTCAATTCCTGGAAGCTCATCTCACAAGCCTCCGACCATTGGAACTTCACCTTTTTCTGAGTCAAAATAGTTAGTGGGGCTGCAATGGATGAGAAACCTTCCACGAACCTCTAATAGTACCCCGCTAAGCCTAAAAAGCTCCTGATCTCCGAAGGGTTTACTGGTTTGGGCCAGTTCTTTACCGCCTTTAAATTATGAGAGTCCACCCTTATACCTTCGCGTGACACTACTTGTCCCAAGAATGCAACTGATTTCAGCCAGAACTCACATTTGCTTAACTTGGTGTATAGATGGTTATCCTTGAGGGTCTGAAGTGCTACCCTTAGGTGTGCGGTGTTTGGTGCTGTAGTGACTACACGCAAGTGCACGTGGTCGAACAAGTAGTAAAGTGACTTAATTAAAGCCAAGTATCGATCCCACAGGGACTGAACTACGATACTAATTAACTTAAGCGTAAGTGAACTCTGTATTTATGAATGCAAACAACCAAATAAACAATATTTTGAGAGTTAAGTTTACTAAGTAATAAGAATCTAAGGCAAAATTATAATTTGAGTCTAAACAATAGTAATGAGCAATCTGAGGTTAAAACGAACATGCAGGGAATTAATTTATCAATACAATTCAGTTAATCTTTTCTTCGGTTGCTAGTCAAGAATTATTGCCTATGGATTGGATC
>JACEIK010001498.1:249967-260065 GCA_018107945.1 Datura stramonium | reverse complement strand
ATGTTGGCCCCTACCGGGTTATGAAGAGAGTTGGTAAGGTAGCATATGAGTTGGACTTTCCATCAGAGTTATCTTCAGTTCATCTCGTCTTTCATGTATCGCTCTTCAAAAAGTTCTTGGGTGATCCATCTTTAGTTGTCCCGGTGGAAAGTGTTGGTGTGGGAGATAGCCTCAGTTATGAGGAAATTCCAGTTGCAATCTCTGATCGTCAGATTCGAAGGCTAAGGAACAAAGAATCAGTTTTGGTAAAAATTTTTATGGAGAAATCAACATGTTGAGGGAGCTACGAGGGAAGCCGAAGCGGCTATAATGGCTAAATACCCCCACCTGTTCCCTACCGGCTTAGTTTTAGTTTGAGGTATCTGTTTTATCCCTTCCTTAATAAGTTTCCATGTTCATTTCTTGTGCGCATGTTTGATTTATGTTATGATAGATGTATGTGATGTCTGAATTAAGTTCAGCTAGGTAGTTCTTTTCAGAGGTAGTCATTCCACCAGTTTTCAGTTTAAAATGATCGGTGTTTGCATATGATGATTGCATGTTTATGAGTTTCTATGTGTTTATAACATTTGAGGATGAATGTTCCCAAGGGGGAGATATTTTTTTTCCCCGGGAATCCAAGGATCAGACCCGGGAATCAAAACGGTGAATAACTGAAATTTCGCACTAGGTCACAGGACGAACTGTGAGGAGACTCGTGAGCAGTGACCACGAGTTGTGAGGTGACTCGTGGTCCAGCAGGGTTGGAAGGGCCTATTGAGAAGACCACGGGTATGACCACGAGTCGTGGTCAGTCCTCATGACTCGTGAGGTCTCCCGTGGCCTAGACTAGTTGTTGGCAAGGAGGCATTGGGCAGTAGAATCCACTGATGGTGACTACAAGTCGTGGTTACCCAGAACAAGTTGTGGTGTCTTCCTTGAGGTCCCCTAGAGGTTTTGAGCAGTGAACCAGATGACTTATAGCCACGAGTCATAGCCTGTGAGCACGAGTCTTCCAGTCCCTCGTGGGGACTGGTAGTCAGCCAAATTCTGCGATTTTGGTAACGGATTTTTTGTAATTCCTAAGTCCTAGGGGCCTATACTACATCATCTAACACTCGTTTTACTAGTTTTTAAGAGGGGAAAACCTATTCTAAGTCAGTCATTCCATGCATGCAAGCTTGAGAGGTTGAAGAGGTGATTCAAGGCTAGTATTAAAGGTTTCCATCCAATTCCCTCTTGGTCAATCAAAGATTTAGTGGAATCAATCCCTTCCAGGTATGTAGGGTTATGAGTGGGTATTTCCTTCCTCACACATGCCCAATCTCTATCTATGCATGAGAATTCCTATGATCAAGTTATGGGGTTTTTACCCAATTGAATAATTCTTCAATTTCTATACATGGGTATGACAAGATTATGTTTCTATTTATGAATTATGAAGCTTGGGCAGATTTTAAATTATTTTCAATCAAAATTGTGTTTTCTAGATTATGAAATAAAATGTCCATGGATGATAAGTTCATGAAAGAAGAGAATAATGATGAATATATGATGATGATGAGATTTGATGATGAAAATTATGTTTCTAAAGCTACCCAAGATTATAAGATTGTTTTCAAAATGAATTGAGTAGATCCAAGCATGATAATGTTTTTTGGCAAGGCCCTTATATCAAGTATGATGATGTAGTATCTCTAAAGTAAGCTTACCACGTGGTTTTGAAGTAGATGCTCCCACTTATATTTGAGCTTGTGGTATGTTTCGAAATGAAGGTTCTCATATACACAAATTCATAATTGCGATGTATGTTATTATTATTGAGCTTCGTATTCATACGATTTCGGTTATATGCATGATTTCATTATTAAACTTTATCAAATGACAATGTTGAGCTTTGTTACATACGATGTTGAGTTTGTTCATGATTCCATTATTGAGCTTCAACAATAGACGATGTTGAACTTCCTTATATACGATGTAGAGCATTGCATGTATTGGGAGAAGAGTCTAGCACCGAGAAGGCTAAGGGTCGATCACCCTATGCCTCAGAACTATGCACTAATGTAGGTTGATACTATTATGTTATTGGGACCTCCATAGTGATCTATCTCTTTCCCTAATGGCCCATGAGCTTGATAACGATATCATGATAGTGTCCTTAGCCTTGGCAAGGTTTTGGACGGCTCTGTCCACTTGAGTGTAATAGTCGGAACAACATAAGCTCTATTGTGGTATGCGGTTAAGTGACAATTCTCCCATTGTCTATATGATTCAGATTTTCATATTCGTTACTCATGGTTATTATTTTAAACATGCATGTATTAAAAACAAGGTTTGACTCATTATTCAGCTTGTTTATAAATGTCACATTTCAGCTTTGAGTCATTCGAGTCAGTTATCATGTTATGAAGCTATGCATGGTCATATATGAAAAGATTACGATTTCAGAATGAATGCATATAGTCCTTACTCTCATACTTGAAAGCTTATAATATGTTATGAAATATTTTAAATGATTTACTTTACTTAAGGGGTTTTACTTACCTTACATACTCGGTACATTCCACATATTGACCGCATACTTTCTATGTTATATCATTTCATGATACAGGACCCAGCTCCTAGGCTCAGCTCCGCTCGTAATCGGTTGTCATAGTTAGCTCCTACTTGGTTGGTGAATCCTCATCCTTAAAGGGATAGACTATTAGTTTCCTTATGTATTTTCACTATCAAGATTAAAGCCTTTTTAGACTTGGTATGTGTTTAGCTTCGGATGCTAATTGTGATGTCATGTTGAGTTAGACTTCCGCGTAGTTTATATTGATTATTTCTTCAGTTTATCAAATGAGTTAGATATATGCTTATGCTATGGGTCGACTTAGGGTCTCTTTGGGTCCCTTGTCCCGTGTCTACGATCTGAGCCTCCGTTCGGGTCGTGAAAAAACCTTCTCACTTGCCTACTTTTCTATAAGGCATTGGTGAGCAATCGGCGGTCCACAAAATTCCTTCTCTGTACCACCGGTCCTCCCCCGGTACTACTGGTTCTTTAAATGATTGTTTGGTTTTCCTTTGTTTCTCAGTTCTCCCTTAGACTAGTTTTTTTTAATTTCTCTTTTCTCTTCAAATAGCTGTCACTAACATCCTTATTGCAGAAAAGCAAACCATGTCTTTTGAAGAAATACAAGAAAGGGAAAAGCTCCTGCCTAATCTGCTAGAAAAGGCAAGGGCAAGGCAAAGGCTGACCTACCAAAGGACAACACCAAGGAGGCAATAATTTTTTTTGCGTCCCCAACATGCAAGAGCACTTTGTTATTTGTCAAGGCCGATCAATCACTATGGAGAAGCGGATTGACTTTGCAGGGTTGAAAGGTGATTTTCCCAACATTACCGCACAATTCACCGACAGGAAATGGCATGTATTTTCCGACCCTCTTCCATTCTACTACCCCAGCTTTGTCACAAAATTCTATGCCTCATATCAAGCCCGACAAGAGAGTATGCAGCATAGGGGCAAAGTGGATTATTTCCCATGCTTGCCATCAGTGTTGATCTAGGGAGTGGAAGTTGATATAACCCTGGCTGCCATAAATTACCTGTTCTGGGAGGACGAAGCTGACTCTGCTACGGAGTACATTGCAAGGGTGGCTGATATGAAGGATCAGTTTGCTTGGTTAGGATGCATCATAGCTGCTGGTAATCCTCTTTGGGCCTCAATGGGTGGAAAAATCTCTCACCACGACTTGAAGTTCGAGGCCAAGCTGTGGCTAGATTTTGTTTGTGCTCAGATCATCCCCTCTAAAAATGAGCAGTGGGGCAGCCTTTAAACCGCCATCCTTATTGCTTGCATAATGATGGGAGTCCCCATCAACTTCGGGGAAATTGTCACTCAGCAAATGAAGAAAAAGGCCCGGCAGTCTAGTACCTCAATGCCCTATGCTGTATTGATTTCCCAGCTTTGCACAGCAGCTGGGGTGCCTCTATTTCCTAGTGAAACTCCTTCCTTTGTTTCGGGTGTGATAGATATTAAGCGGAAGAGAGATGCCGAGGCACCGACAGTGAAAATAAAGAGTCTCCAGGCCTTTGGAGTGCAAGAAGAGTCCCACTCCACAGGTTAGCCCAATCACCCCTGAGTCAAATGTGCCCTGGCCAGAAATGTCAAGCCAAGCATCAGGTGACATGCCTCAGCAGGGAGCTTCACCCCCTCCACAATCCTCTCAGCCAAGTGATCTCCATCGGCTTGTGGAGATGACAAACTTGCACAAAAGAAAAATTCAACATTTGGCTAAGAGCCTCCCAGCATTCATTGCAAAGACAATTAAGAAGGAGCTCAAGCTACTGTATGAGAATGTCGCCACTCTATGCAAGAGGGTAGATGCAGTAGAAGGGGAAGTCACTTCCCTCCGAACCGTGGTACATGAGTGGAAGAGTCAGACTTCAGTCGAAGTGCCACACATGAGTGCCTTGGATGCTGCAATGGCTGCTCCTTACTCAGTGCGTCTTATACCCCGAAAGTCCAAAGATCAGACCCGAGAATTTAAATAGAAAAAAGTTGAAATTTTGTAGTAGACTCAGAACGAGTCATGAGGAGACTCGTAAGGACTACCCATGAGTCGTGTGGTGACTCGTGAGGAAGGCCCAGGAATTTAGTGAGAAGGACGAAAGCAATGAGACCCCTTGGGCAACACCATGACTCGTGGTCAGGCTCCACGAGTCGTTGGGTCAGCCGTGGAGAAGGGAATTAGGAAAAGGAAAGGATTAGGGCAGTAGACTTGACGGGAGGTCCCCATGAGTCGTGGTCAGTCCCTATGATTTGTGGGGTGAGTTGTTAGCAAACTTGGAGTGAAATTAGATGATTCAAGGCAGTGTACATAACGAACGACATCACGAGTTGTGCCCCCGAGTGACAAGTCGTCAAGTCACCCGTTAGGGCCACCAAGCAGTTATTCTCTGTGAATTTAGTAAGGGCTTTTCTGTAATTCCTAAGTTCTTGAGGCCTAAACTACGATGTTTTGGGTTATGAATAGTGACTTTTAAAGGGGCTAAATTCATTTTATACATTATTCATCCATGCATGCAAATTAGAATAGAATTGAGAGGGTGAACAAGCTTGTGATCTTAAAATTCTTTCAAATTCATTTTGGGCATTCGGGGGAGAGTAAGAATCAGCTACTAATAAATATGTAGGTTATGAATGGGTGATTTCTTTCACACCCACGCCCAATCCCTCTCTAAAGTATTAAATTTTATGTCTAATCAATGGGGTTTTAACCCAAATGCATGAATATTCTATTTCTATATACGGGTATGATTTGATTGTGATTCTACAATTGAATTATGCAGCATGGGCAAATTTTATAATGTTTTCAATTTAACATCATGATTTTATCTTTATGAATTAAAATTCCATGGATGAGATGTTCATGAATGATCAAATTTGTGATGAATAAGTGATGATGATGAGATATTATGATATATGTGTTCGATCTCAAATTCAAGCTCTCTCCGCCTAACATCCCCCTAAGATTTTNATGATATATGTGTTCGATAAGAATTGAGAATTCTAAGTATAATAAAGCTTTGGGTGATGCCCATATGTTAAGTATGAATGATGATTTTTCCAAACTTAACTTACCACATGGTTTTGGAGAGAAGTCACCCAATTATATTTTCATATTGTGGTATGTTTTGAGTTAAAGTTTTCCTATGTATAGCTTACCACACGGTTTTGGAGCAAAGGCTCCCATTTATGTTTTCAGCCTGTGGTATGTCTTGAGCTAAAGCTTCTCATATGCATGATTTCATATTTAAGATGTATTTGATCATTGAGCTTCGTCAATAAATGATGTTGAGCTTCATTATAAAATGATGTAGAGCATATGCATGTTTTGGGAGTAATGTCTAGCACCAAGTAGGTTAAGAGTCGATCACCCTACGCCTTAGAACTACGCGCCAACGTAGGTTTATACATTATGAATTTCCAACCTCCCTTGTGAGCTTTCCCTACCTGGAGGGGCCTTCAGCTTGATATCGATATCATGGTATCTCCCGTATCCCTAACAAGGCTATGGATGGCTTTACCCACTTAAGTGTGATAGTTGGGACCACGTAAGCTCTATCATGGTATGTTGGTTAAAAGACGAGTCTCCCATTATTCCTCATGATATAAGATATGCATGTTTCATTACTCATGAGATTTATATAAATTCATGTTCTAAAGCAGGTTTGACTCAATGTTCATCTTTTTTTATAAATGTCACAATTCAGCTTTGAGTCAATCGATTCAGTTATAATATTATGAAGTTATGTTATGTTATGTTATGAAGAGATCATGATTTCAGAAAGAATGCATGCAAGCCCTACTCTCAGATTCTTATGTTTGCGTTTACATTATGCACTGTCTTTGAATGATTTTATTTACTTTAGCAGTTTTACTTACCTTGCATAATCGATACATTCCATGTACTGACCGCATACTCTATGCTGTATCGTTTCATGATACAGGACCCAACTCTCAAATGCAGCCCCACTTGTAGTCAGCTTATCAGAGTTAGCACTCTTATTGTGCGTGAGTGCTCATTTCCCTAGGACTAGAATATTCATTTTATCCTTTAGGTATTTCAGTTTCAGTTCTGTTGAGTTAGTTGGGGTCTTGTCACATCAACTCGTCATGTTTAGAGTCTTTCTAGACATATGTATGAATTCATCTTCGAATTTCATATTCTGATGTTATGTTCAAGTTATACTTCCTCTATGATTATTTTATTGACTATTCAGTTTCTTGATTGAGATTAGATTTATGCTTATGCCATGGGTGGACTTGAGGTCTCTCGGGGCTCCTTGTCTCGTGTTACGATCGGGGTCCCTATTCGGGTCGTGATAGTTCGAGGGCCAATTGATGATCTTTTTGAAGGGCTTGGAGATGATTTCGTTGGGCTAGGTGAGGCCAACAGCGGTGATGGTGGTGAGGCAGATGTTAACGATGAAGAGGAGTAACCCACTCAAGGAGTTTCTTGTCCCTTTCCCTTTTGCATATTTACATTGGGGACAATGCATGCTCTTAATGGGGGATGGATGAGTGCAATTGATGAGGGGGCCAGAGATGGATATTTCTTCTGATGTTCTTATGTTTTTGTTTGATTATGAATAAGTCCACCCTTTGTCGGGCTATTATGTTTTATTTTAATGATTGATGATTGCCCTTATCGGGTGTGTCCTATTTTGTTTGAATGAAATAAATGATTTGGTTCATTTTTTTTATAATGGATGATCAGTGACTAAATGGGGTTTTGGTTTTAAATTGTAAAATCTTGAAAATCTTGAATGAGATGACCCCAAAGTTCTGTTCCTTTTTCGTCATTGTAAATAGTAGTGTAGAAATTAAAACTCCGAGGGTTTTCTTTTGACCATGGTTCTTTCCCAAGGAGAATTCTCTTTTATTTTTGTTATTTTTATTGTCGAACCGGGTTGATTTTTCCCGATGATGGATTGAGTGGCGACATTCTTAAGGGAAAATGCAATGCTGCTTTGAGTCTTTTATGAAGTTGTTTGGAGAGACACCACTGAAAAATAATTGTTTAAATGGAATTGTAAAAACAAGGGCATGAACATGAAGATAATGAGAAAGTGTTGACACTGTAGCATAGCATTCTTTTTCATACATTGTAAATTCCCTGCTTGACTTATGATGTTTCCCTACTTTGATGTCCTAATTTGGTGTCTTGTGTTGAGAATGACTCTTGTAGACTCTTTAAGGGTGATGCCTTGTAGTGTGGAAATTTTTGTTGAATCTCATGCATTACATCTTGTCTAAAACTTGCCCCAAGTGTGATTCAAGGCAAAATCCTAGATGTAGTTCCACCAAGAACATGAGTTTAGGCTTTCCTCTGTCTAGTCACTTCACCCATATGCCCTCCATGAGCATTGATCCTTGTTAGAAAATGTCGAGCCTTAGACCCTTTCTTTGAAAACCACATTACAAGCCTTAAGACCGTTCTTAATACCTCTTTTTGGCCCCCATTCTCCCTAAATGCTAGTGACAAGATAAGTGAAAATTGAGGCAAAAGCCTACGTTTGGGGGTATGCAAAAAAAAGAGCGAAGATAAGAATTATAGTGTGAGGGGAATACATCCTTGTGTCAAAATTCACGAAAGGACAAATCAAAAAGAAAAAGAAAATTGGTGCCAATTGGTGTTTCCTCTTGAGGTAATAAGGCTAGTTATTAAAGCAAAAGGTGTTATAAGAGGGATTGTTAAAGAAATGAAAGTCATCAACAAGGAAAGAAGGGAAAGAAGGTGAAGTGTCACGCCCTGAGCCTACACCCTGGGCATAACATGGTACTTCAAGCCACAAGTGACCCCAAGTTAACTAATAGTCTATCAGTTACTAGCATTCTAAGTAAAAAAGGTTCAAACAATAGAATAATACTTATAAAACTGAAAATCATGTATGTCTGAAAGCCATCTAATAGAGGAGTTCTAGGACAAGCCTCCAGCTAACTCTAAGTCTAACTTAAACTAATGCATGACTGAAAAATGGAAATGGTGCCATCAGATGATAAGGACTCACACTTCAACTGCTGCAATGAAGAATCTGGACTACGGGAACTAATGGTGCTAGGTCTGAGAACCTGCAACTGTATTATGAAATGATACAACATAAAAGTATGTATCAGTACTTTGAATGTACTGAGTAAGTGGGAGAAACATAACTGAAAATAAAGTCTGAGCTGAAATGACACGCACTGACCAATAGGTAAGTTGAACTAAACTACTGATATAATCTGAAATGGTCAAGATGACCCTGTCTCTTGGAGAAGGACGTGCCCTATGTCTGAAATCCTAAGGTTGAGATACTGTACTGAATTGAGTTAAACTAAGGACAAGAACTGAACTGAGCTGCTTATTCTGTAACTGGACTAGACTGACTAGTGGGAGAGTCTGTAACCGACATATAACCACGTGAGCTAGACGTGGAGTCTGATGTATACACCCCACCGGTAGGACCCAATATACGTTGCAGGGTATAAAGGCATGAACTGGGTGATCACAAAAGTCTGGGGCCAATTAGGCCAAGTAATACTGTAACCTACGTTGGCAACGTAGTTTTGGGAACCTGGGTGCACTGGAACCCCTGCCCTCTCGGTGCTAAGTTCTACTCCCACTGGAAAACCAAAACTGAACTACTAAGCTGATAGCTCAAAACTGGGGTCCAAGACAAGTCAGGGACGTATAACTGTATGTACCTTGAGAGTCTTATCAGGCCAGATTCTGAAACTGGGTTTTAGAATGGTCAGAGCTAATATCTGGAAGCGTCATGACTGTCTGAGAATAAGTTGTAACTAATACTAGAATGTCATGACTGTCTGAGAATAAGTTGTAACTAATACTAGAATGTCAGACCTATATACTAGAATGTCATGACCGCCTAATGGACCAAAAATTGTAAATCTGAGTCTGGTTCTGAAAATTGAGAGGCATCACTGAAACCTCGAAATAAGACTGAAGTCAAACTGATTAGTTGAAAATTTTCTAGAAATCACTAAGGATTTTAGCATTCTGACTGAGACTAAACTGATATAATTCTGGAGAGATTCTAGTTCTAACTGGTCTTGACTACTAAAAGCTAATAGAGAATTCAACTTATCCCAATAGTATGGGAATTTCAGAATATAGAGAAATTCAAAAATTATAGGAACTCCATTCAACGAACTAAAGTCATTCTGATTCATAGGGTATTTACCCAACATATACGTATAGCAAGAAATTCTAGGAATTTAGCCCAAAGCATTCTTCATTCACTAGAGGGAATTTAAAAAGCAAAATCATTTCTCAAAAAATTACGGCTTAAACTTGATCTTGGGCAGAATTATATGCCCAAGTGATACTCAAATGCTTCATTTTATCTTGTTTATCCATCGTTATTTGTACATTCTCATGTGATTTGTAGTTAAAATGTGAATTTATACTAACCAACATGATTAGCTAAGATGCATATTGGGAGAAATGTGAATGGATTCAGAAGCGAGCAGTGGAAAAGGCCAAGGAAAAGCAGCAAATAAAGGGGCTCCGCGATGGAGCCGTGTCACGCTGCCATCGCGGAGGAATTCTGCCCCGGATG
>JACEIK010001498.1:108210-177446 GCA_018107945.1 Datura stramonium | reverse complement strand
TACAATTTACATGAGAATGTACAAACATTGTTGGATAAACAAGGCAAAAATGATGCATTTGAGTATCACTTGGGCATATAAATATGCCCCAGATCAAGGAATTAGCCTATGAAGAGGTTCCAGTAGTTGCATTAGATTGACAGGTTCACAGGCTAAGGAATAAATATGTTACCGATGTTAAAGTACTATGGAGAAATAAGAACAGAGAGGAAATGAATTGGGAAGCTGAGGAATACGTGAAATCCAGATATCCTCACTTGTTCCAGACTTAGTCCAGATTATGCAGTTAAGGTTAGTTATTGATTCAGTCGTTGTTTCATGATTGGTGGTATATGTATTGCTCAGTTGACTCTTGTCTTATTGTGAAATTGTTGTGATAGTATAATATAAAATGCCTGTACTGGACTTTTCTGCGTTTCGGGATTTTTGGGATAGTCCATATTACAGGGGAGACTCTGCCGAAATTTTTCCAGAATAAGTAGTTATAAGAGTAAGATGCCTATAAGCTAAAGTAATACATTCGAGGACGAATGTTTCTAAGGGGGGGAGGATGTTACACCCCATAAGTTTCTAATGTTTCGAAGGCCTATTCGTACGTTGGTTAAGAGTTTTAGACTGTAATTCATACGAGAAAAGGGCCCGAGGGAAGGTCGAACGAGCACGGGGTTGGGACTGCGCGGGAGAAGGCGGGGCCATATACCCAAAGGGGCAACGTGGCATGGACCCCCTCCTTCCGTGTTAGGCTCTGTGGCATGCCCGTAAATCGGCACGTTGGGGTTCGGGCCACGGACCCCTGTCCACCGCCTCAAGTATATATATGTTCCACCCTTTCATTTTATGTTATATTTAAAATATATACACGGCCAGAGCAGTGAGAGAACATGAGAAAACAAGTTAAATTCCTTCGTTCACGCTGCAGAACGCAGCCCGAATTCAAATTAACTTGGGGTATCGAAGTATAAGGGTGTTGGGAGCATCTCTACAAATTTATTTTCACGAAATTCTTCTGGAAAATTGTAACTCCACTTAGCTAAAGTTGTTGGAATTACTTTAAACTAGTGTTAATACGATCACAGGCTTAAAGTAAGCATTTCTCCCTTCTGGATCCTCAAAAAATTATGAGTTTTCGACCGTGTTCCGTCTAGTTGAAAAATAGTTAATATTTCTATATAAAGTTATCGTTTTCATTGAATTTAGTACTGGAATTAGACTCATTCTTCCAATAATATGATATCAATTGAGAAGAGTAGTTGAATACAAGCTGAAACTCGCTAGTAATCAGTAATCAGCGAACGAGGTATGTTAAGGCAGTTTTCTTCGGCAAGTTAGTTTTCTTAGCATGATAACTCAATTGAATCCCAGTAAGAGTACCAACAACATGTCTATTATGATTAGTTGTTGTCATTAGCTGAGACCAGTATTCTATATTAGTTAGGGATAGATTATGCCTGTATAGCCTTCATGACCAACCCAAGGATTATTAGTTGTGTCGACGCCTGCCAGGGACGAGGTGTCGTCGCTTTACGGAGTGGTATGCCGTCCTCCAGGGATGAAGATGAGGTCCCAGATCCTCATATGCCGTGGTTGGCTTTATATACCCCAGTCGAGCCTGGTGCTCGGGGTGCAGATATCAGGAGTCCACTAGACTCAGACACAGTTACAGTCAGGGGCCGAGCGGCCTCAGTTGTAGACCCAGAGGATTAGTAGGACGACTATAACTATTAGGTGACCAGTGTGACCTTGGACAGGAGTATATAGACTTTGGTGTATTCACTAGGGTTTATGGGGGCCCCAGGTGGGTTATTCTGTGTTGGTTGTACCTTCCGGCTTATGGGGGCCAGGTAAGGTTTATTTGCTTTAGTTATTGGTAGTTAGAAAGTAAGACATTCTATTACTCAAGTATGATCTCTATTCCTTCATTCAAGTTATTCTCAGTTTTATCTCTTTATTTTAGTCATTTACAGTTATCGCCTTACATATTCAGTACATATTATACTATCGCCCTTTTTGGGGCGCTGCATTACTTTCATGCAGGTACGGATAGATGGGGAGCAAGTCCCTTGTAGCTTTCAGCCAGCATCACCAAAGCAGTTAGCTCCTTTATTCCAAAGCTTGTAGATAGAAGGTTACTTCCTTTTGATTGTATAGTTCACTGGTAGGTCAGGGCCCTATCCCGACCATCGTATTACTCCTAGAGGCTTGCAGATTGTTCTTTTTCATTGTGGTTAGTTGTTATTGGCCGTGTGGGGCCTATACATGTTTTAGTTTAAGTGTTGTCCATGTGGGTCCGATATATGTTTTAGTTTTCATCCAGCTCCTCGCGAATAAAAGGATTCCAAAAAATTCTATTTGAATTAAGCTAGAATAGTCAATCTTAAGTTAACATATGTTGGGCGTGTGGGGCCTTGTTTAGTCGACAAATTTGTGGCCTTGTCGGCCATAGTTTAGCTTAGTACTAGATTTACTTTACAGTCATAGCTATACATCACGGTGGCCTTGTCGGCCCGCATAGGAGTCCCTGTTGTTGCCTGTTTCTGGTTAGCTATTTTCCTTACAGGTGGCTATAAGGCCTTGCCGGCCGGAGGTTATATTTACTGCCGAGATATAGCCTATTTTTTTCTTGAATTGAGAAGTGAGCCTGCACCAGGAGTGCACAACTTAGCTTAGTCGGTTCAGACCCCAGTAGAGCACTAGGTGCCAGTCATGCCTCCCAAGGTGGGTGTGACACCCTTACCCTTGATATCGAATTAGCTATTCCCGGACAAGGCCAAGCTATTAGATGAGGGTCGATGGCCTCCAATCTCTATTGTTAATCCCTATTCCCATTAACTACCTCCTTGGTCTAGTAAGTAAGAATAAGGCAAGTTCTAACATTTGCAATCGTTAAAAATCAATTAAAACTAAAGAAGAAACAATACATGCATAAACTCCGTTCAAGAATCACTAAGTATTTTACATATGTGTGTTAATTTGTCATGGTTCCCACAACCCTAGTTGTGGTGATTTTAGCCTATCATGTTTATAAGTAAATTAATAGATTTCATAAATAAAAGTAAAAATTAATACTTACAATGTTGATAGGAAGAAACTCACTTGATTATTGCAACAATAAAGAAGAACAATTCAACAATTGTCTCGAAGATCCAAACGTAAGACACCAAACTTGTATCTAAAAACTAGAGACTTAAAACACTAATCCTAGTTGAAGACTTTTGAACTTGAAACTTCAACTCTTGAGGACATTCAAACTTAAAACTTGATTCTTAAAACTTGATAGCTATTACATGAAAATAAAGGGATATTTATAGTAATAGATTAATTATTTCCTTGTTCCTTGATGAATTTGACTTGAGATTTAAATTTTTCCTTTTCCTAGTTGAAGTAGGAAAACCAATTTTTTCAATTTTGGGAGCCTTGCACGTCACCCCAACCACTGTCGCATTGCCAGTTGGGGCAATGAGTCACCTAACGACTTGTTGTGCATGGGCACGAGTCGTTAGGCCCCTCGTGGTATAACTCCTTCAAATTTTCAGTGTACCTTACAGTTGGTTCCAGTGATCTGCCAACGAGTCGGTTAGTCAACTAACGATTTGTTATGTCTTTCTTCATCTCCACTGGTTACTTTGTCAATAATTTCTCTATTACACCCCGTAAAATTTCCAACACATAGATGGCCTGTTCGCGTGTTGGTTAAGCGTATTTGGAAGCCATACATGCTAGAAAAAGGCCCGAGAAAAGACCGGACTGGAAACCTGTCGAACCATCGCGGAAGGAGCCGAGGGCGGGCAGAGCCCCTCGCTGATGGCGCAATGTGTCACGGAGGTGGTGCCTACGCGTTGGCTTCGTGACATGTTGGCCTGTCCAGGCACAAGTATATAAGCCTCCCGCTTCGGTTTAATTCATTACATATCAAATAATTTCCAAAACATCAAACACAATAATAACAATTATGACATATTAAAAATTGATTTTAAAAAAAAATTATCGCTCGATTACGCCGATAGTCCAAATTCAAATTAACCTCGGAATACAGTATTTAGCGAGGTATCCCTACGGATTTAGTTTCGCAGAAATTCGGCCGGCAGCGCAATCGTGCTACCGGGCTAAGGTAAATGGAATTGCTCTAAATTATTGTCAATGTGCTCCTAGCCTTAAAGAGTGAATATTTCTCCCTTCTGGACTTTCGAGAAATAGCAGATTTTCGACACGTCTTTCGATAAGCCAAAATTTGGGCTATAAATATGAAAGTGATGTTTTTCTTCCAAGATATTGGTGTATTTAGTTCTAATTGATATATATGTGAATGCGTTGGGAGAAATAGCTGGAGTACTGACGAGCTAAAATCCGTTGGTCGGATAACCCGAGTTAAGGTATGTAAAGCCGGTTTCTTCGGCAAGTTAGTAACTCTAGACAGTATAATTGATAGCTCCGCAATAGAAGTCCCGGAGTTGAATAGTGAGTTTGTGCAAGTTCAGTAAACCTATTTTGCCTTGTTTCATCGTATCCAGTCCGAAAATTTAGTAAACGGCGCCAAATGGCGATTATCACCTCGGACTCGGTATAGCCCAGTATGCGTTTAGCAAGCATGTTTTAAGAATATTATGACATATATTCAGAATAAAAGTCAGTAAAGTAAAATCAGATAGACGGATAGTATCTTGGCTACAGATTAGCCATACAGTCAAAATGATATCTTGGCTCTGAATTGAACGCCCAATGGATTGATATCTTGTCTGAGATTAGCCATATAGTCAGATGATATCTTGTGGCTATGAATTCTTCATGCAGTCAGATAAAGATCCCAGATTCAGTATAAAGTAGTATCAGAATCAGTATAACACAGAAAGAGTTCGAATAAGAAATCAGAATTCGGATAGTATTTTTTGATTAAACATGCTTGCTATATACATTTGCTTATTGATTGTTGAGACTTGATTGTCATCGTGAGGGCACCCTTTTGAGCATCCTCGAGTGCCCTGGGTTGTCATGTGTCGCCCACTGAGCGGGTGGGTTTACGTCACTTCAAGGAGTGGCATGCCGACCCCAGGTGGACGAAGATGGGATAAGCTTTCCCCATATCGGGCGTCAGCATTACGGTACGATTACCTGTTGTGCGCATGCGCGGGAACAGGTCGAATTGATTACAGTCTGAGATACATATAGGAGTCCTCCGGACTCAGACACAGTTATTTATATCGAAGGCTATGGCCCGAGCTAGGAGCCCGGGGACGGCAGAGGTGCTCGTAGTTACTTGAGATAAGTGGAGTCACTTATTTTTGGTTGGTTTTAACCGGGTAGGGGTATTAGATTGTTTGATTGATTGGCACCATCCAGCTTATGGGGGTTGGTATTGGTTCTTGCTTTCTATATATATATATATATGTATTTATGTGTTTTATATTAGTTTTATAGACAGCAAGTTGCCGCTTCGACAGGTACGCTCCTGCCCTATCACGGTACAGGAAAGCACGATTCAACTCATGTCGGTTCACTTACGAGATTCGGTTATCTCTTATATTCAGAGCACTAGTTATGTTATTGTATTGATTGTATTGATTTACTTTGCATATGATACCAGTGGTACTGACGCCCGTGGGGCGCTGCATTGCCTGCAGGTACTCATAGACGAGAGCGTCCCCTGCGTGATTACGGCCAGCTATAGAGTCATCGGCTCCTATCAATAGGAGCTTGATATTGGAAGGTGTAGTTACTTTCTTTTATTATGCAGTATGGGTAGGCCGGGGCCTTATCCCGACCATTATATCAGTACTCATAGAGGCTTGCAGATTGTATATATGTATATCTCCTTTGTGGTCGGTTGTGTCGGTCATTGTGAGGCCGTGCGTTGTATTTAGACGTTTAGCATTATTGACTATGTTGACCGTGTGGGGCAGGCATAATCGATAGTAGTAGTGACCTTGCCGGTCACGTAGTTATAAGTATTCTTTTTGTTGAGTTACAGATAACTAGACAGCATGGTGGCTTGTCGGCCCGTATAGGTCCCCCCTTTATAAGTATGTTTTTGGTTGGCCCGAAATCATATTTACGGTGTCTATAGGCCCGATCAGCCGGAGGCTGTATTTACAAACGCTATATAGCCCGTTGATCCCAAGAATCTGAGATAGAGCTAGCCAGGCACCAGACGTGCTTAGGCTCACCAGTTAGCAGTCCAGGTCCTACTAGGGCACCAGGCGCCAATCATACCCCAAGGCGGGCGTGACAAACTTGGTATCCCACGATACATGTCGTGCCACCGGTCAGTTACCTAGGAGCTGAGTTCTAGTGGGTGTCCGCGATAGCCCCGTGGCTCGGAGACAGTGCTCCATGATAATCTCCGTGCCACGTTGCTTGTTATTAAAAGGAAAAATTCTCCAATAGTATAAATAGCATACTTAGGTTTTATTTTAAACATTCGACTTTCTAGCAAGAACGTGGGTAGCGAGCAATTGAGAGGACAGAAAATTCTAGGGTTAATTCTCATCCTTTTTCTCTTTAATTTCAATTGCTTGTGTGAATTCTACTTATTTGAAGATGTTTAATCCACAAATGAGTAGCTAATTCTCTTTCTGGGGATTAAGGATAATTGTAGAGGATTGTAATTATTGATCATTTCAGTTTTCTCTTTTCAACTATTGGTTGTTAAATCAATTCTTGTTCTTACTGCATTAATGTTTGGTCAATGTTAATGTATACCTAAAAAAATCCAATTTTAATTCTGAAAAGAAGAAGTAATTGGGCGGATGGAATTGGTAGGATATGATCTTTTCTTAGCTGAGAAAGTGAAAAGATTTACGTTCAGAATAAATATCTTAAAGTCTTATTAGTCATTTTTGGAATCGGTTATGTATGGCTAGAACATGAGGTTCTTATATCACGAAATGTAGAATAAGTTCTCAGTTATTTAGTGGATAGAGTTGAAAGATCCAATCAATAGGAAATTAATTCCTAATTAGCAACCGAAGGGAAGATTAGCTGAATTGAATTCAGGAATTACATCCATGCTTGCCTTAACCTCAACTTGTTAATTGCTATTGTTGAGACTTAATTATAATCTTTACTTAGATTCTTATTACTTAGTAATCTTAACTCCTAAAACATTATTTATTTTGTTGTCTACATTCTTAGAGATATTGTTCACTAACACTTAGGTTAATTACTACCGTAGTTCAGTCCCCGTGGGATTGATACTTGGCTTGAAATAAAGCCACTTTACTACTTATGCGACCACGTGCGCTAGTAGTTTGGCTCCGAACAAGTTTTGGCGCCATTGCCGGGGGACTGGCAATTGTAAATTTATTTTCTTAGTGTTAGTTTACAAATTCAATATAAGTGTTGACAACTTGATCTTAGCCTTTCTCTTGCGGGTATTGAATTTTTTCTTAATGCGGCAAGAGGCAAGGAGATGATGGGTTCATTTATAGAGCCAGAGAGACAATTTCATCGCCAAAAAAGGGAAGCTCTAGAGAAGAAGCTGCAGTTGCTAAGACAGACAATTCTGGAGCAGCAACAGAATCCACCGCTTGTAGTGTAGTTTAAGTGCCCGAAGAGATGGCGGCAAGACCGGTCCATGAAGTAGCAATCCCACATGCAAATAATGTTACATCCAGTAATTCGCAGACTAGAGCCAGGAGAGTTCGAGCTTAAGAAGAATATGGTGCAGTTGTTTTGCACACCAGCGAGCAATTTACAGGTCTCCCTCATGAAGATCACAACAACATCTCCAAAACTTTGGAGATAAGTGACACTACATTTACGTTGGAATATCATATGACTATGTGAGGCTTACATTATTCCGTTTCTCACTTTTGGGGGAAGCAAAGAGGTGGTTGAAAGAAGAACCACCTCATTCTATCATTACTTGGGATGATTTTTCAAGGAAGTTTTTGATACGATTCTTTCCTTGGAAGATAGCCGGACTTAAGTCGATTCTAAGTTTCAAACGGAAGGGGTTGAGAATTTGTATCAAGCTTGGGAGAGGTTCAAGTTAATGTTAAGAGATTGTCCTCATCATCACCAGTCTAATGATGTGTTGGTGCATACATTCATTAAAGGTTTGGAACCACATACTAAAATTTTGTTAGGTCGGCGGCCGGTGGGCGGGCATTGGAGACTTATGAGGAGCTCTACACTTTGTTAGAGCATATTTCACGGGAAATTCCTTAATGGAATGCCGAGATTCAACACGAGGAGGAACAAGGAAAGCAGCAAGAGTCTTTGGGAGTGGATGGTTTTAGCTATTCTGCACAGATAGTGCGTGCAAAATCAGCTCAACACCCACCTGGCTGATATGAGCTTGAATCAAGCACATGCCCCGATCAATACGATTCATCGAGGTATGGTGTAAGTATGTAGGAGTAGTGAACACTCAGGTGAGTGTTATTAGTGCAAATCCATACTCGGTAAATTTTGTTGGGAACGTCTAGAGGAACAAAAATCAACAGTATGGCAACAGTTACAACCCAATTTGGAGGAATCATCCGAATTTTTCTTGGGGAGTAATAGCCATCAGGGAGTTGAATCAGGGCCTGTAGAAATCAGGGGGCATCAAAATTTTCAGTCTCAATACGGAAAACAAGTAACTCATCCACCACCCAACAACATTGAGGATATGTTCAAAACAATAATAGCTAACCAAGCACAAATGCAGGCTAATTATGTGAAATTAGCAGCTAACATGAAAAAACAAGTTAGCTACAAGGCGTTAGAGTATCCCGGTTTGGGCAGGTTATTGGAGCTCAAAACACCGGAGCCCGGGGAGGACTACCCAGAGTAATCTTTTGACCCAAATCCCATAGTAAGTCAATGTAGTTACAGCTTAAAGGAGTGGACTTCCAACAAGGTGGAACCAGAAAGACCACCTCAGAAATGCAGGCGATGGAAAAGATGGGGAACATGATGATGTGAAGGGGAAAGGAAAAGGCAGGTGAGATAGAAAGACCACCACCCCCGTTTCCTCGAGAGATTAAAGAAGCACAAGAGGAGAGCTTGCTTTAAGAAATTCATGGAAGTGCTGAAACAGGTACATATTAATTTACCTTTGGTTGATGTTTGCAGGAAGTGTCGAAATATGCCATTACTCAGACATCATGAACAACAAAAAACGATTGACAGGGTATGCTACGGTGGCGCTTGCGGAGGAGTGCACCTCCCAAATATAGAACAGGTTGCCGATAAAGCTCAAGGATCTGGGAGCTTTACCATTCATATTACAATTGGGCAATGTATTCGAGCTCATAGTTGTGATTTGGGAGCAAGCATAAACTTGATGCCGACATCGGTGTTCAAAGTTGGGGCAGGCGGCCCTAGACCAACCTTCACGTGATCTTGCAGCTAGCTGACCGTTCTTTGTCCAGACCAGATGGTAATGTGGAGGATGTGCTAGCTGGTACAAGTAGGCTCTCTCATTTTCCAGGTGGATTTTATTATCTTGGACTTTAGTAGGATGCGTCCCATTGTGGGATGTCCTTTCTTGGCCCAGGCGAGCTTTGATTGATGTGGCTGCTGGGCATCTAACCATGCGAGCACATGACAAAGTAAGGAGTTTTGATGTGTACAAGTCATGACCACCGTCCATTTTATGAGAGCTATCGGCAATGATAATGCTAAATCGGGAATCATTCTTAAGATTGTTGACTCACAAGACCCATTGGAAAACTGATGGGCTCCGATCATTTAGAACAATGCTACATATGAGAGATGGTGCAGACGCTGAATGAGCCAAAATGGTACTTCAAGAAGAAGGACTTTGAGCCATTGATGAGGTCATGAACCATTGCCAATGCCATCAGTGAGGAAGCACCAAGAGTGGAGTTGAAGACATTGCCTCCACATCTGATATGTATTTTTGGGGAAGATGACACCTTGTCGGTCATCATTTCCGCAGAATTGACAGAGAGCACAAGTGAAAGATGCATTAGTGGTCCTCAGAGGCGGAAAGAAAGCAATGGGATTTGGCAAATGTCGGACATCAGAGAATTAGTCTAGCTTTTGCACACACGGGATTTTTATGAAGGATCAAGCCAACTGTGCAACATCAGCAGAGGTTGAATCCAGTGATGAAGGATGTAGTTAGAAAGGAAGTGATCAAGTGGCTTGATGCGGGTGTGGTATATCCCATTAGATAGTGAATAGAGTTAGCCCAGTTCAGTGTGTTCCAAAGAAATGAGGGATGACCATTGGTCACCAATGAGAAAGAATGAGCTTATTCCCACACGCACAGTCACTGGGTGGCGAATTTTCATGGACTACGAGGAAGCTAAATGACGCCACGAGGAAAGATCATTATCGTATTCCATTTATTGATCAAATTGGACAGGTTGTCAGGTCAGAGTATTATTATTTTCTTGATTGATATTCTGGCTATAATCAAATAGCCATAACGCGTAGGAGGATCAGGAGAAGGCCACTTTACATGTATGGGACATATGCTTTCAGGCGTATGTCATTTGGTCTATACAATACCAGCTATATTCCAAAGATGCATGATGGTGATCTTTCACGATATGGTGGAAGATTTTGTTGAGGTATTTATGGATGACTTTTCTATTTTCGGTAATTCGTTTGCTACATGTTTGCGAGAATCTTGACGAGTGCTAGCTCGATGTGAAGACTCTAACCTTGTGCTCAACTAGGAGAAATGTCATTTTTTAGTCAAGGAGGTATCGTCCTTGGCCATAAGGTGTCATGCAAAGGGTTGAAGTCGATCGATACTGCAAGATTGAAGTGATCGAAAAACTACCACCACGAATGTGGTGAAGGGTGTTGGCAGTTTTCTCGGACATGCGGGGTTCTCTGATTGTTCATCAAGAACTTCTCAAAAATTTCTAGACCGATATGCGGTTTCACAGAAAAGAGGTGAAGTTTGAGTTTGACAAAGATTGTGTTAAAGCATTTGAGGAGCTAAAACAGAAGCTGGTAGAAGCGCCTATTCTCATTTCTCCGGATTGGGAGCAACCGTTAGAATTAATGTGTGATGCAAGTAGCGTGGCTGTAGGAGCTGTATTGGGGCAGCGGAGGAATAAATTTTTTCATTCCATTTATTATGCAAGCAAAACACTGAACAGCCCAAGTCAATTATACAGTCACGGAAAAGGAGATGCTAGCATTGGTGTTCGCATTTGATAAATTCAGGTCCTACACAGTAGGTTCTAAGTAGTGGTATATACTAATCATGCAGAAATTCGGTATCTGTTTGGCAAGAAGGATGCAAAACCCAGACTAATCAGATGGATATTGTTGCTACAAGAGTTTGACCTAGAATTCCGGGATAGAAAGGGGAGCGAGAATCAAGTGGCAGATCACCTATCACGATTGGAAAGCCGTTTGCATGTGAAGGAAGGTGATAGTATCCAAGAAAAGAGTTCCCGAGATGGCCGGCTCTTGCAGCAATAAGAGCTCAAATCCCTTGGTATGCAGATATTGTGAACTTGCTGGTAAGTGGAGTCTACCCACCGGAGGCTACGGCTCAGCAAGGAAAGAGTTGACACATGACTGCAGGTATTACATATGGGATGAGTCGTATCTTTTTAAGCAGGGACTAGATGAGGTGATGAGGCGATGCATCGAGCCAGATTGCAGAAGTATTGAGAAGTTGTCACTCATCGTTGTATGGAGGGCACCACGGAGAAGAGCGGACAGCTCACAAGGTGTTATAGTCAGGTTTCTTTTGGCCTACATTGTTCAGAGATTCTATAGCATATGTAAAAATGTGTGATAGATGTCAAAAGCCGAGCTGGTGTGAAAGGCGGGGAGATGCTGCTATGACAGATATTAGAAGTTGAGATTTTGATGTATGGAATAGACTTCATGGGCCAGTTTCCCGCCATCATTTGGTAATCGTTACATCTTGGTAGCGGTTGACTATGTATCTAAGTGGGTCAAGGCAGCAGCTTGTCCAGAAATGACAACAAGGTGGTGACGAAATTTGTGAAAAACAGAATTTTCACCGGAGTTCGGAACACCCGAGCTATTATCGGTGATGGAGGGGCTCATTTTGTGAATGCGAGTTTCAGGAACTTGCTAGCTAAGTATGGGGTGCGGCACAAGGTAGCAACAGCGTATCATCCCCAAACTAGGGGGCAAGTGGAGGTGTCAGACAGAGATAAATCGGATTCTACGAGAGGCCGGTGAATGCACAACGAATTAATTGGGCAAGCAAACTTGGCGATGCGTTGTGGGCTTATAGAGACTTCATACAAGACACCCATTGGGACTTTTCTGTACCAAATTGGTCTATGGAAAGGCATGTCATTTACTTGTGGAGATGGAACATCGAGCTTTTTGGGTCTGGTGAACATGGATCAGGCTAGCGGAAGAAGAGGTTGATGCAACTCGGCGAACTAGATGAGTTTCGATGGCATACCTGAAAGTGCCAAATGCTACAAGGAAAACTAAAGGGAGGTGGCACGATAGGCATATGGTGCATCGGATCTTTGAGCCGGGGCAGAAAGTGTTGTTGCTTAATTCAAGGTTGAAGCTTTTTCAAGGACAGTTGCGGTCCAAGTGGTCAGGGCCATTTGAATTGGTGAGAATGACCCCACACGGGGCAGTGGGTGTGGCAAGAAGATAGAAGTGCCACATTTTTGGTGAATGGGCAAAGATGAAAGCATTATTGGGAACGAGGGCGTTATTCGAGAGAAGACGTCCATCACTCTAGAGGATGATTAAGAATGAATAGCGTCGAGCCGCGACGGTAAACCAGGCGGCCCACGGGGAGGCAACCCGTGAATGTGTTATAATAGAAGAGTAGGATTATTTGAAAAAGAAAAACAAAGAAAAGATAAAAATATTAAAAATATTGAGTGGCAACCTATGATTTCTAATGAATTTCGTGTGGTAGAATGATTTTCATGTGGAACGAAGGGCAAAAATACAAAAAACTCATAAGTAAAAAAATCAAGGTAAGAAAATAAAATTTGGCACATTCCAGTGAGCCTACGCGATGGCTCTGTGTCACGGAGGAAGGACTCTCCGTTACCCTCCGTGACACATTGGGCTCTTTATTCCGGATTTTTTAAAATTTCCATAACACCTGCGCGTGGCTCCATATCACGAGAGCAAGGCTCAGCGTTACCCTCAGTGACATTGAGGTGTATTTCGCGTCGGGTCACCGAGTTACCGCGTGAAAAACCATTGCCACAACCCCCAAATTCCTTCATTTTCCTATTCTTTCAATTTCCTCCACGACCCACACCCAAAATTCCCTTCTCCCCCAACGTGACACGAGACTTAGTGATCAAATTCCTTGAGTTTCTTCAATTTCATCAAAGAAAGGTATGTTCTTGAATTTTTTTCTTATTATTGCTCAAATTTTCGATTCTTGAACATGTTTTGTGGTGAAACCTTGCCCTAACTAAGAAATAAGCTTGAAATCTTGAGTTATGATTGAATGATATTCATAGTATCATTACGAGTAGATTAACTCAATGGTTGCATGCTTGATTGAATTTTTGCAATATTGATAGCTAGGGTTGGATTTGAATAGGAAAGAAGACAAAATTCTTTAAATGTTGATAATTGGGTTGTGCATGTTGTTTGAAGTGAGATATGTGTGCTTGATTGATGTTGAATATGCTAGGATAGAAGAGGATTTTGGGAGAATGCAAATGGAGAATTAACATAGGTTTTTGTGCTAAAACTGCAACGTGCTAATGATGATATAATTGAATCGATGGAGAAATTTTTATTCATTGGACGAATTCTGAGTAGTACAAAGTAATTTTTCCATCGACTGATATGAATGCACTAAGCATGTTGAATGTTAAGAATTACCAAAAACATGAATGTCTTGTCGAATTATGTTGACACATTCTAAAGACTATGTGTGGGGTGATCAACTTAAGCCCAACTTTAGTCGTAGCCAGCTATAGCTTGAATAACATTGGAACTGTATGTTTGAATGTACAGGAACAATGTCAGGACGACAAGACAAGGGCAGGCGCATCCACATCGGGCACCGGCAGAAAGAGAGTATGATTGGGGATAAGCGTGCCCGGCCCAAGCACTAAACGCGGTGCCTCGAGGCAACGCCGAAGAGTACGGAACCAGATGGGTGACTGATGAGAGGAAGAAGTGGTATGCTAAACACAAAGAAACCAAGTACTTCCTGGAGGAGGCGAGATAGCACGGGAACCCTTTGGCACGAGGAATTCACGCGGATTGTACACGAGTTGACAACTGTGGGCTAAACTTCATTTTGAAGAACCTAGAGAGTGCAATCTCCATATTATCCGGGAGTTCTATGCCAGCTGGAACTCGACACGCATCCACATCGCAAAAATCATAGGGCAGGTTGTAACTTTTGAACCCCACCATTTGAATGCAATCCTGGAGCACGGGTTGAACGCTCATGTCCTTCATCGGCTAAACATCCTCCACCTTACGCGGATATCAAACACACCTTATGTGGAGCCCGATCGACAGCCAGGTGGGGTAGACACAAGGGAGAAAGGGGCTACCATCCAGACATTGCCCTATTCTCAAATGAACAGGGAGGCCTGAATTTGGATTTGAAAATTGTTGTTTGTTCGTGCACGATCCACGGGGTGCACATGGTGATGTCACGAGGATAGAGTTTATGCGAGGTATATGCACTTGAGGCTGGAAATTAATGTTGGGGCGGTGATCATCTCCGCCATGAAGAGAGCCCGACTGCATCAAGGACATAGATGCAGGTTTGGTGAGTACGTTTTACCACTTTCTTGAGGGCCACGGGATTGAGAGGAGGCCTAGATTACATCCCCTCAGATTGACGGGCGTGCCTTGGATGTCACCAAAACCAAGGCACCTGACACTATATGGAGTCGGTGCTCACACTAGCCGAGCGACATGCTCGAGATGATCAACTACATGGCCCATATGTATAGGATGTAGATGTACGGTGTGCATCGGTGGACGGCACAGCGGAGGATGAGAGGCTGGCAGCAGGTGGGTTGGATTATCCATTCAACGAGAATGCCCAAGCCTTATGCTGAGTGGGGCCCGTATTTGTGAGCCCGTGGATGATGATGTCCCTACCGATGAGGAGACACACGAGAGGACTCAGATGTTGAGTCGTACGGGGGCCGGCGGGGCGAGCCGATCTTGGAGACGAAGCGCGGCACCTGATGAGAAATTGAGTATTTCGATTGATCAGGGAGTTTCACCACCCAAACTTTGTTGTTAATTTGCAATTATGTAAAGCACTGGGGACAGTGTTACGTGTGAAAATAATGAGGTGGGAGTAGTTAGGTACTAGAAGCTGTTTTATTTATGTTTGTTGTGATTGTGCTAATTGTAACCTTGTGACTCTGTGTTTCGTGTTACGTAATTGATGTTGGTATTTGTAATGAATCTTGAGCTGCTGTTATCTGTGATGTGTAAATATTTTTCAATTATATTTTATCTTTTTTCTATCGAAATTTTTTTTTGTTGAAATTTTTATGTTGGGTTTCTCAATTTTTGTTTTCGGTCTTTTCCCGAGAAAGTCCCATTGAACCTACGTCGTAGATAGAGATTTTCCCTATGATGGATGGATGACGACCGTCTTAAGTTAAATGTAGTCGATAGGAGTAGTTTTTGTTCTTTTTCTTCTTTCTTTGTTTGTTTCCCAAACGTGTCGCTAGTGTGGTTGAATTCTTGTTTCGTGTTGTACATGATATTAATATGCAAGTGTGATTTGTAGGAAAGTATGCAAATGTGTTAAACATGTTGAGATACCTAGTCCATAGAATTCGATTCGGTGTGATCGAGGCTTAATGGTGAATTCTTGTAATTAGCTGATTGAAGAATGCATGTGAATATGTCTTAAGGTTAGTGTGCAATGAGTGTGAGTGAGAACCAACTATTCCATGCTATTGTGAAGTGCCTAGAACTTTCCTGGTGTGTATACTAAATGAAATGAAGGATGTGGATTGTAGAAAGGTTGTAGGCATTTCTTTGAATGAACCGAAAGTTTCTCCCTTATCATACCTACCTTGAATGTTACATCTAGTTAGCCCCATTGAGCCTTTAGCCTATTCTTTGAGAGGTACAAACTGAGCTTAATCCCTTATTTTCATTAGCCGTGAATTTGATTTCAAAACTCTTAAGCGCTTAGAAAAACAATTTTCCCAAGTGTAAGGAGTGAGAAGTGTGAAACGGAAGGAAAGCGGAAGTTGTGAAGGCTAAAGAAATGGTCAAGGTGCACTTGTTGAAATTGATTAATTAGTAGAGAGTTAGAAAATCAATGAATGAGAAAAAAATAAAGATGCATAAATACCTCTTTGCTAATAAGTCGAAGTGTGCTTAAAGAAATGGGAACAAAAACAAGAAGAAAATTCAAGAATGAGAGGATGGAGGAAGAAGCAATGCCCGTCTTTTCGAAGGTAGGATGTATTTAGCGCTTAGGGGAAGCTAGTTGCTATTATTAGTTGTAGTATTTACTAGTATTAATTAATGGAGGCAATCTTTTAGTTTCTTTTAGTCTTCTAGAAAATTGAAATAGGAGACCCTCTATCATCCACCTTATTCATTATACTGTGAAAAATTTTGGCAAGAGGATTGAATAGCCTACATGAAGATAAGGACTACAAAGGATATGGAATACCCAAATGGATTCCAGACATCAACCATCTTTTCTATGTTGATGACGACTTTTCTGCTCAAGACACACTAACTCTATGAATAAAATAATAAAGTCTAAAGGACTATAAGAAAATGTATCTGGATAGCTAATCAACAAGACTGAAATTTTTCTATCTTCATGAGAAAGTACCAACAATAATTGAAGATTCATTGGGGTAGAAAGTGATCTTTTTATTTTACCTGCCTAGATTACCCAATTTTCCATGGAAGAAAGATGAAGGCCCTTTTAGAAGACTTATTAAAGAAGGTTATAAAGAGAATCGTGTCATGAAAAAATAGGGTCCAATATTTTAAAGAAAGGTATATACTAATTTCACATGTGTTGCAATTTATGCATCTATTGTCAGCAATGAACCATTTTAAGGGTCATAGATCAGCTCCATAAGACTTTTGCCAAATGTTTTTGAGTAATACAGGTGGAATAAAGAAAAACACTATGTGACATGGTACCAAACTCTACCTAAATAAAAAGGAGAAAAGAGTTATAGACTTTAGGCTACTACATGACGTAGCAAAAGAACTCTTTGCTAAGCTATAGTGGAACTTCAGATCCTCTATATCACTATGGAGCTCCTATATACAAGAATAAATATTATAAGCTATACTCTACATTGCTCAAGGTAGTATCTCATGTTTGGAGAAAAATAATTTGTATCATAGAAGAGATGGAGCACAATATTTGGCGACAACTAAAGTCAAGAACATCTAGTTTCTAGTTTGATAATAGGATCAAATAGTCAACACTATATTATGTGGAAGGGGATATTGTAGGAGATGAAGAAATTGAAGTAAACGTGTTTATCTCTAGAGGGAAATGGAATAAACAAAAGTTGTTGGAAAACATTTATGCGGAGATGACAGATCATATCGCTGAGAACATCAATCTCATAATGACAAATAACATAAATGATAGATTACAGTAGATGGGCAATACCAAAGGATTGTTTATTGTTAGAATTTCCTGAGAGATTGTGAGGCATAAATAGGAAAATAGAATTGTATGATAATATATGGGTGAAAAGTTTACCATTTAAAATCATTTTTTATGAAAGGCTTGGAAGAAAGGACATCACATATGACAATTTGAAAAGAATGAAATCAATATTGTGTCAAGGTTTTGATGTTGTAAGAATTATAATCAGGAGACAATGCCTTATTTTTTTCTAACAGCTCCCATAACTAATATGCTATGGAAGTAGTTTGCCTCATGTGCATGTATAACTATAAAAGGATTGTATCTACAATAATTCATTTTGAAATAGTAGACTACATCCATTTCTCTTGAATTACAGATTATCTATAGGGTAATGTCAGTCATTCAAATGATGGAACTGTGGAAAGAGGAGAACTCAAGAAGAATAATGACATCACTTTCAAATGGATGATTTAGCAAATACAGTTGACCATTCACCAACTGATTAAGATAAACTATCCATGGATAACGAGAATACCAACGGGTAGCCTAAGGTGATTGATCTTGGGAAGAATTTCATGCCCAAGTGATACTCAAATACTTCATTTCGACTTGTTTATCTATTCTTATGTGTACATTCTCATGTGATTCTTAGGTAAATGTGAATTTATACTGACCCAACATGATTAGTGTTGTTTTATAGGTAGAAGGAATTTTGGAAGCTAATCTACAAGTTGGTGAAGTGCGGGAATGGACTTGGAAGCAAGAAGTGGAAGTTGGCAAGGGAAGGTTGAAAAAATAGGGGCTCCGTGATGGCGCCGTGTCACATGTTAGGCGTAGCTGGTGTATTCGGCGGGCGAGGTGATCATAAGCGTCTATACCGTAAAATCGATTTTCGACGGAATGAAAAAGACATATATGGTAGAATCGTAACCATAGAATACGACCTAATCAAATGCATGAGTAGAAAAGAAAGCCAAAGCCGTTCAGTGGTGAATCGGTGGATCAGAGATGCCTTCCGTCGATCGGCTGTAGTCGATAAAGGCCGTAAAACATAGGAATGCAGTGGTGGCTGTCTAGCTGCAATCTTTGGTTTAGTCTGGCCTTCCGACGAGAAGGAATGCGAGCATCCCTCCCGGCTCGCGTTCTCTACTATGATGTCCATTCCTTTCGACTTCCTGGGCAATCCGCCGAGAGACGAGGGGACTTACCATTTCTTTGTTCTAGTGGGTACGTTTTATACTCGTGTTATAGCTGCTAAAGCTATTTGCATCTTTTAGAATGAATAAATTATGTCAAATTCCATTGGAGGTTCGCATTACGTACGTAGCCGGAGCGGTGCTCCCGCGTGCACTTTCCGTGTCACGTCAGTGTTATTACACGGAACCTCAAGTTCCGGTGAAGGTGTCACGGCTGCCCTGCTGGTAGGGCTCCACCGTACATGTCGTGCCACACTGGGGTGCGATTACACAGGGCAGTTCCGGTGGGTGTCCGCGATAGCCCCGTGGCTCGGACGAGTGCTCCATGATACACTCCATGCCACGTTTCTTGTTATTCGGAAAAATCTCCAATAGTATAAATAGCACACTTAGGGTTTATTTTAAACATTCTGACTTTTTCTAGCAAGAAAGTGGGTAACGGGCAGTTGAGAGGGACGAAAATTCCTAGGGTTAATTCTCTTCCTTTTTCTCTTTAATTTCAATTGCTTGTATGAATTCTACTTATTTTGAAGATGTTTAATCCACAAATGAGTGGCTAATTCACCTCTTGCTGAGGTTAAGGATAATTGTAGAGGATTGTAATTATTGATCATTTCAGTTTTCATCTTTTCTTCAATGGTTGTTCTAACAATTCTTGTTCTTACTGCATTAATGTTTGGTCAATGTTAATGTATACCTTAGAAATCAATTTTGATTCTGAAGAGGAAAGTAATTGGACAGATGTGAATGATGGGGATATGATCTTTCTTAGCTAGAAATTGAAAAAAAGATTTACGTTCAGAACAGAAATATATCTTAAAGTCTTATTAGTCATTTATGGAATCGGTTATGTATGGCTAGAGCATGAGGTTCTTATATCATAGAAATGTAGAATAAGTTCTCAAGATTGTTTAATTGAATTAGGAGTCGAAGATCCAATCCATGGCAATAATTCTTGACTATGACGAAGGGAAGATTAGCTGAATTGAATTCAGGAATTACATCCCTGCATGCTTGCCTTAACCTCGACTTGTTCATTGCTATTGTTCATACTTCAAATTATAATCTTTACTTAGATTCTTATTACTTAGTAATCTGCTCTTAAAACATTATTTGTTTGTTTGTCTACATTCTTAGAGATATTGTTCACTAACACTTAGGTTAATTACTACCGTAGTTCAGTCCTTGTGGGATCGATACTTGGCTTGAAATAAAGCCACTTTACTACTTGGACGACCACATGCACTTGCGTGTAGTTTGGCTCAAACGGTGATCCTATAGCTACACAACTACAAATCCAAGTTACACTGTTATATCATCAATTGGAGGATAGGTGAGAGTTGAAAAATAAGGTGTAAAACACATGGGTCCAGCAAATGTAACCGTGACCAAAGCTCATATAAATTTTTCTTAGGCGATTGGAGAGATCTAGTCTATGCTCACTCTAACAAAATAGGGTAGCAATCAATATGAAAGCTAAGCGCTGGCAATATTGAAAGCGTTGAGGTACTAGTGGAACATAGCTTACATAATTCTCCTTGACACTGACTGTCTCGACCTGAGTCTACACCCTAGATGTGATATGGCATAACATATTACAGACATGATATAAATGAAAAGAAAACTGGCGAAACTAACTAATTTTGTAAAACATTTCATATATAAATACTAAAATAGTTTGAAAGAGCTAGATAAACAAGGTCATAAGATGAAACACTAATACTTTGTCTAAAAGCCTTTACTACTGATGAGCTACTGGGACAAGTACCTAGTGAACTCCAAAGTATGTAACTGAAACAACATGACTGAATAAAAAAATAGCTCTAGTCACGAGGACTCTGCGAAACGGAGTTACTCGCAAATGCTGGAGCGCGTCTAATTGCGATGTTGTGCCTGACTACCTAAATTTGTATCAATAAATAATATAGCATAGAGAGTATTGGATCAGTACTTTAGATGTACTAATCATGTGAGATGTGCAATTGATGTATAAGACATGCTAGTAAATATGAATAGTTGTACTAGATGCATATCTGAATGCCTAAGCTGATCTAAGTGCAATGATCCTATATCCCGAGATATAAATACTAATGATAACATGAAAATCTAAAAATACTAAAAGTGCAAGTAAAACTGATTTTAAGGTTATGTACATACACTTAAAACTGAAATCGTGATTGTAACTGGAAATTGTAATTGTACTATGGGAGAGCATGTTAACTAATGTGTAAGCCACATGAGCTAAACATAGAGTTTGATATACTCTCTATTGATAGGATCAATATACCTTGAAAGGGTATAGAGGCATGGTACATTAATGATCACTAATTGATAACCTACGGTGGAAAATAGTTCTGGGAACGCAAGTGCATTGAACTCTAGCCTTCTCGACCCTAAGTACTATTCCTAACTGATAACAATCTTAATATGTACAGATAGATACTGATAGCTCGAAAACCGATGCCCTAAGACTAAATTAGAACTACTTTATCTAAAAGTGTCTTGAGAGTTTATAGGACCTAATAAATTGATAATACTGATTTTACTAAGTATACTAAGAATATTGATAATACTGTAAGTATAGTTACATAAATCATGAGAAAATCTCTTGTGTACTCTGAAGATCATGCTATTTTCAAAACAATGCTAGTTCATGAAGCAATTTCTACAAAAAATCATGTTATTCATGATTACAGCGAAAAGAGAAGATACAACTTCTGGCTGTATTTCTTATTAGTGTTAATGGAAACCTTGCGTCATAAGAAAAGGTAAGGGAATTCAACATGGAATGAAAACCCTAAGTCATGAACTCTAGAAGAAACTATATTTCTAAGATTTCTAAAAATAATTGGGAAACAAGGATGAAAGTAAACACTTGATGAAGTCCCACTTACGGAGGAAGAAGATTCCCTTACTAGAGATTCATGTATTGTAAGTCTACAGTACTTTCGATGCATAAAACGAAAGCAAAATCACACGGATTTAGGTATGTTAATACATATATGAGGTCTTTTTCACTTTGTTTTTAGGAAAAATAGGTGCTGGAGCAAAAATGTGCAAAAGATGCATAAAAATACAAAAAATCAGCCAAGTACCAATCTCGGTATAAGTCGTACCTAGATTGTACGAGCATTCTTTAAGACTCATAGAAAAACAAGAAAGGTTGAAACAATGCGAAGGAAAAGCACGATTCCCAGTACAAGTCGTACCATGATGGTACGAGCCGTAACGAGAGTTGTGGGAAAACTTTAGAAAATTTGCACAAGAAATCTCCTGGTATGGGTGGAACCTACGGATCATAGAATCTACCTACGACCAATACCAGGAGCCATGGGAAGCTTCAGTGATTCTTAAAGACTTGGAAAAATCAAGATGCAACAGCAATTTACGAGTCGTAGGAGCAAGGTATGAGGCATACCACAACACTCGTAGAAAACTTCAGAAGATGTCAAAGTTCACAGAGCTAGGCCACAAATAAATTGTACAACTCGGCCAAGACCATGGTACGAGTCGTACCAGTTGCCAACACTTTGTCAATTCTTCAGCAACCAAGGAACTTACAAGAGGAAGAATTTTGACCCATACAAAATCCTATTACGGGTCGTATGACTAGTACCGTAAGACAGGTGGCAACAAATATGGAAATTTCCCTATTACCTTCGGAAAAGGTTTCTGATTTCTATATAAATAACTTTTATGTTTTTAGTAGGAGGACGGATCAATAGACGTGTGACTATATTGATGGAAAGTTTGGTTAATTGTTTGGCAATTATTATCATGTTTCGGAGAGCAATTCTTGAGATCAACACTTGTTTTTCTCCAATTGCTCTTGATTTTGTTCATCAATATTCAAAGCAAGTTTTCTTCCAATTATTGTTGTAAGTATTTAATTTTATATTTTTCTATGAATACTAATTACAATCTTACAATCATGAGAGATAAAACCTCAATAACTAGGATTGTGGGAAGCATGGTGGATTAATGAAATAAGGTTACACAAAGTGATTCAAAACCAATGCTAAATGTTTGTGTTGTATTCTCTTCATCTTTGAACATTTGCCAATGGTGCGCAACGTTAGGGAATTGCGGAATTCTTACTTGATTGAACCTAAGAGAAGTGAGATTAGGAAAAGCAGAATTACAACAAATCCTTGATTTTTATGATCATTGTATGACTTGAGCTGCGGTCGCAAGAAAGTTAATTTGGAACATATTGTTAACAGTTAGTTTGAAATCGCTCATGAGACCTGACCCGGTGATTGAGTATAGTCATCCAATAGGGATGAACCAATTTATTAGATGAACCCTAGTTATTGGTTATACAAGTAAGCATTAGGATTAATCGTGTGTATACAGAGTGTTATGAACCCATGAGGGAACAATTACCTTAGTTATTTGCAAATCTTGAAATCAACCATAATTGCCATCTAGTTTTATTATTGTTTTTATTTAAACCCCCCAATTTGGAATAACTCACCAATAAGTTTAAATGCTTTAGTATTCCTGTAGGTTTTCCAACCCCAACCTCTTTTTTTGGTTATTGTGAAAACATTTGCTTCATACTTTGCCAGGAAGTGTGAGTTTGAGCGTTATCAATGTCAAATCCTTGGATCTTTGAGGAAGAACCCTAACTTGGCAGAAAGAATTCTTAGGAAGCTTCTACAGTGCATTACGAGAGTCTAAGAGAGAATGAAAGGGGAAGATCAACTAATTCCCCTAAATACCCCTCTAAAATATTTCAATACGACATAGTTTAGGAACTATAAGAGTAAAAAGTTACGAAAATACCCCTGGGTATTTGCATTAAATTCTGCCAGTCCAAACACCACGGCTTGTGGTAGGCCTTCATGGTCCTTGGAGCTATGTTGGTAAATCTCACGGATCTCTTCTCATGACTCCTCAGTACCATTTGTACCATCATGGTATGATTATGTAGTCTCCTAATGGTATCGGGACTATTCTTGGTTACTCTCTGAACTTTATCCTATGAAAGGCTACTACAATTTGTACCGTCTCACTTCCCGGCCATTACTTAGGCTCGTGATTAATGAGGCAGTCCCGATAACTCTCTAATACTCCTTCACCATGTCCACACAATACCATCGTACCTCGCTACTACGGATCGTGACATCTTTCCATGGTTGAATAAAAGCAGACTTTAATCCTTCTATGGAACACATCTCATGACTCCTTCCCATGACCATACCTCCTCTTCCCATTGTGGTGAGGGAATTGATATTGTGGAGGACATTAAGTTTTCACTAGTTTTCCACTCCAAATATAGGGTCTGATCTTTGGTACTTTTGAGGGTTACATTATCACTTTTGCCAAAACTAAAAACTATTGACTGAATATAGGTAGGGTAATGAGTGCAAAATTAGATATATGCGGGCGAATTCATGAATCATGCATGCATACTAAGACATGAAAGGAACTGAGAGACATAAAACTAACATGAAACTTAATAGAACACTAAGGACAGAGATTAATACCTCATCCCAGATTGAGATGAGAATAGTTGAGGGTACTTGGCTACAATATATCTGTTTCGGCTTCGGATAGCTCCTTCTACAAGTTGATTCCTCTAAAGAACTTTCACTGTTGTAACTTCCTTATTCCTCAATTTATGAACCTGATGGGTCCAGAATCTAAACTAGGACCTTTTCATAAATAGAGACAATCTTTTACATCAACACTCTCTAAAGGCATAATTGTGGTCAGTTTCTTGATGCTTTGCTTTATAGAGATACATGAAAATTTGCATGCCTGCGTGCACTCATGAGCAGGTCCAACTCATAGGCCATATTGCCAAAAGACTTTAGAATCCTATAAGGACTAACATAGAGGGAATGAGCTTACCTTTGTTATCAAACCTTATTTCCCCCTTCATGGTGAAAGTTTTAAATGTAGACTCGGCTATTAATGACAAAATCAAGTTCTCTTCTCCATACATCCATACGACTTCTGACGGCTTTGAGCTATCTTTTGGTCTTTTTCTATTGATTAAACTTTTCCAATAGCTTCATGAATTGAATCAAGCGATCAAGGTAGCTTCACCCAACCTCAAGCCATCCTATAGGAGATCCACATCTCCCTACCGTAGAAGATGCCTCAAATGGGTACAATTGAATATTGGCGTTGTAATTGTTATTGTACACCAAACTCAGTGAGAGAGCAAATAATCATCTCAATTACCTTTAAAATTGATCCTTTACAGCTCTCAATATATCCTCTAGAGTCTGAATGGCCCGCTCATCCTAACCATCTGTCTGCGGGTGAAAATGTACCGAGCTTAACTTGAGTGCCAAGTCCCTTCTAAAAGGACTTCCAAAAATGTTAGGTGAAATAAGTATTCCTATTTGAGATAATGGAAAATGGGACTCCGTGCAACCGGACCAACTCCCAAATGTAAATTCTAGCATAATCCTTGGCTGAATCTATAGTCTTAGCTGGCGGGACATGTGCGACTTAGTCATCGTCTGGAATCACCCATATGAAATCATGTTGTCGGTGTGTTTGAGGCAAACCTATAATGAAATCCATGTTTATATCTTCCAAATTTTAAGTAGGAATGCTGATATATTGAGTCATACCTCCCAGTCTCTGATGCTCAACGTTCACCTATGGGCAATATGGATACATAGCCACAAATTACGCAATATCCTTTTTATTTCATTCCTCCAATAGACTTACCGCAGATCACGATATATCTTGGTGGCTCATGGGTGAATAGAATATAGAGAGCTATGGGCTTCTATTAATATATGTTGCCTCAAATCATCCACGTCTCGAACACACAACCTACCCTGATAGTGGAGCACACCATCTCTCCTATTGTAGAATGCCTCCACCTCTTTTCTAAGAACTACTTCCTTCAGCTAACAATATTGGATCATCATCTTACCTTGCTTTAACATCTATTGAAGAAGACTTTGAACCATTCTGAACTATAACTCCACCTTCCATAAATCAACCAGGCAAACTCCCAAAAGAACCAGTCTGTGAACATCTCTAATTAACTCTTTCTTATCATCCTCAATGTGAGAAACACTATTCATCAACAATCTATTGAGGGTGTTAGCCACTATGTTGTCGTTTTTCTGGATTGTATATGACATTCATATCATAGTCCTTTAATAACTCAGCCATCTCACTCAAGAAGTTAAATCCTTCTGACTGGACACATACTGCACACTTTTATGGTCAGTAGACACATCACATGAACCAATAAAGATAGTGCCTCCAAATATTTAAGGCAAAAACCACAGGGCCAACTCCAAGATCATGAGCGGTAGTTCTTTTCACAGGAGTCTTGAGTTGTCTGAAGGAATACTCCACTACTTTACCATGTTGCATGTCATGACCCTGAGTCTACAACCTAGATACAACACAGGTACATGGTGCCACAAGTGACCCCAAGCTAACCCTTAAACAATATCACCTTTGTTATATTGAATTAAACATATTTGAAAACATAAAGCTTTTCTAAAAAATATAAAATGTCTGATGTGATATTGAAATTTATGCCCAAGCACAAAACATACTGAGCATCACTATGTCTGAAAGCCATCTAGAGCGGCAAGTTTCTAGGAAAAGCCCCTAACTAACTCTAAAATGCGAAAGTAGAGCTGAAATAGAACTAAATCTTCATCCTCAAAAGATGAGGACTCACCAAATGATAATGCTACTGAAATCGTTAGAAAGGGAACTACTAATGAAGCTAAACATGGAGTCAGTATGCCCCCCCGATTAGAAGGCCCACTATACCTTGCTAGAGGATATAGTTGTCGGAACTATGTGATCCTTGTCTAAAGCTCTTTTGGGCTAATAACCTATGGTGGAAGCGTAGTTCCTAGGAACCTAGGTGCACTAACCTGGCCCACTCGGTGCTAAGTCCTACTCCCTACTGGAGACTTTCTAGTTGTGACTACTAATGGCTGATAGCTCGATGGGATGTCCCAAGACTTAAGTCGGGAATACTTATCTAAATAACTTGAGAGTCACGAAGGACCTAATAACTTAAACTAATGGTTCTAAGACTGGCCAGAGATGCTTTAGCTAAAACCATCGTACCGTCCACAAGAATACCATGACAGCGATAGCGAGACTATAGGTTTTTACGAACTCCTCAAGAGACTAAGAATAGTCAAGCGATGGTGATATTTCTATGTAATCTTGAAAAGGCTATGTCTTGAATAAAACTAAATACTCAATAGATTGTCTTTCAATTCACATAACTGTAAATTCATGGTGATCAGAACGGAACTATTAGAATCAAACTATATTCTTATCTAGAAAATTATGCAAGACTCTTAGAATTCACATTTTACAAACTAGGAAGCTAAAACATACAATTCATGGAAGGAGATATCAACATGAAATTATAACTAACAATAACCTTCAAGAATCATGAAAATTGTAATGAGAAGGAAGTTCATATTCTAATTTGAAAGACAACCTAGAATTGATACAAAGGGCTAGAACTAATAAATATTTTAGGAAGGTTTTGGGACACAAGGGAAAGTAATTCCCTTATTGAAATCCACATGCCTAGAGTAGTATTCCTTGGAAGAAATCTTGGGAATCGAAGGAAACCTGAAAGCCTAGCTTTGCTCTGAGAGAACTGTTTGAGTTCTTCGTACTTCTGCTATCTAGTTTTGGACAAAATGAGGAAGAGGGTTGACTATTCCTCTAAAATCCTCTGAATAATCCTAATACGACATATTTTAGGAGTTAAGTCAATAGGTTTTACAAAATTTCCCTGAAACACTTAATAAAAATTCTTCGTCAGGTGGTACTGCTCAACCCACGAGTCACAGGCTACTAGGATCCGTACCACCACTCGTAGTTGGGACCCTTCTCCAAATCATTTCTCACGAAGTTTTCCAAAAATGCCTCCTATGACTCGTACCGGCATCCTACAACTCATATCATGATCCATATCTTAATCTTGAGTTTTCCTCTGACCCAACTCATGACTCATCCTACAAGTCATACCATCATATCACGAGTTGTACCATGGCTCTTGGTTACCCAGAGTTTCCCTAACCACTTCTATGAACTTTCTATGATTTGTCGGTGCAGTCCGTGCAAGGGTGGCACGATTAGTGACATGGAGTCGTGGTTTCTCCAACCTCATTCATTGAGTTTCTCCATTCTCCAGTTATGAGTCTGGAGTACGATCCGTACCTCAGCTGTACGTTCATACTATGACTCATACTGAGATCTTTTTCCTAGATTTCTGTAGAATCAAATTTTAAATCTCAAGGCTAGTATTAGGAAGTTACATTTGTTACATTGCATAAGCATGAAACCAAGGCCAATTTTGGAGATGTATCAATAAATCACGAACCCATCTGCACCTTTTAGTAGATTCAAAACTAGAGCAGTAGTGAGTCAATTCTTAAACTCCTAAAATCTCTTCTCACCAAGCATCGAGACCTTTGGAATTTGACTTTCTTCTGAGTCAATCTGGACAATAGGAGAGGTAATATAAGAAATTCCCTCCATAAAATATCTTTAATAACCGGCTAAACCAAGAAACTCCTAATGTCTAATGGAGAGGTGAGTGTAGGCCAGTTCTTGCCGTTTTGACCTTTTGAAGATCAACTTGAATGCCCTCGGTTGAAATGACATGACAAGGAATGTTACTAATTTCAGCAGTGGCACCCTATTGAACTTAGCGAACAACCGGCAGTCCTTGAGAGTATGCAAGACTATTCTCAAATGGTCTGCATGCTCATCCTCATTCTGGGAATAGATAAGGATGTCATCTATAATGAGGATGACAAACATGTCCAATTACTATTTGAATACCCTATTCTTCAAGTTCATAAAGGATGCAGGAGCATTCATTAGTCCAAAAGACATAACTACAAATTCATATTTACTATATGAGTTAGAAAGCTATCTTGGGAATGTCACATTCATTAATTTTGAGCTGATGATAGCCGGATCTAAGGTGTATCATTGGAAAGAAACTAGCACCCTGTAGTTAATTGAATAAGTTATCAATCCTAGGAATAGGCTACTTGTTCTTGACTGAATTTATTCCTCTGACGGTAATCGATGCATATCTGAGTGAAGCATCCTTTTTTTTTTACACTTGAATAAAACTGGAGCACCCTATGGAGAGATGCTCGGTCTAATAAATCCTTTGACTAAGAGGTCTTTCAGCTAATTTTTTAACTCCTAATCTTAGTCGGAACTATTTTGTATGGAGGAATTGAGATAGGTTGGAGTATCCAAAGATTGTTTTATTCCGAAGTCATTCCCCACTCGAAGAGGGGGCACTCGAGAGATCTTCGGGGAACACTTTCAGGACTAATTCACGACTAGAACTGACTAAGGGTTGGGGCTTCCGGAACTAGAATCCCTGACCCCAAACTATATGATAGATACAATATTTAGAAATCATCTTCACGGCTTTTTAGGTAAGAGACAAACCAACCCTTAGGCGCTGACGTACTACCTTTCCATTCTAGGACTAGTTCATTAGGAAACTGAAACCTATGCTGACTCTGATTCTATAGTTGACTGAGGAATAACAAGAGTAACCCAGTCCATGCAAGAATGATGTCAAAATCAATCATATCTAACTCTACTAGATCGATTGTGGTGACTTTCTATAAGACTATAATGGTCAGTTTCTATATACCCGGCTAGCTATAATTGACTTACCAATAGGAGTACAGACTGGGGAAAGGTTCTGAGAGGATTTCTAAATTAACCTCAAATTGTAATACAATATAAGGAGTCACGAATGAATGTGTGGCTCCTAAGTCTAATAATGCATAAACATCAATCTGAAAGATTTGTAACATACCAGTGACTACGTCAACGGTTCTTCTAATCCTGACAGGAAGACAAGGCATAAAATTTGTTCTAGTGCTGATCACCACTTGTATCGGGGTAGTACCTCTTTGATTAGGTGACACGAATGAGAGGCTGTTGATGTAGTGGATTGAGTCTTTCCACATCTGGCTGATGGGAAATTCTGCAATCTAGGACCCAACTAGCCACAACCAAAACAACCCTCCTTGTTGAAATGGCACTCACTGGGATGTTTTTTACAACACATAGGGCATGCTTGGAAAGTGGGGTTGTTGGAGACATTGCTCTAAGACTTAGAGCCAGATGCTCTATCTTTTTTATTTTTACGGGGTTTGGGAGAAAGGGCACTAGGCAGAAGAGGGTCTTTGGGCTAACGAAGATCTCTACTGATATTATGAGAGATTCCCTCCACAACCTCTATTGAGAATGATCAAGATTACCTATCCTTGCCCTCCTGCTCTACATTTTCCTTTTCCTTGACTTCTCCTCTTCAATATGATGTGCATGGATTATAAGTCTAGAGATGTCCATTACACTGAGGCATGAAGGTCCCTGCACTCCTTAACCACCAAGTTAGAAACTTTTTAAAATGAACTTTGTGCTGAGCTAAGCTCCGAAACCATAATTGAGTGAATTTCAGGCATAATTATGAATTGTCATGGAGTTCTTCTTTAGGTTGGCCAGACTCTCTACCTTTTCTTACCTCAGCTTATGGGGAAAAGAATCTATCTAGACACAGTTTATAAATTCATCCCACACACTGAGCCTTCCAACTCTCCTGCTCTCCTTCCCATTGGCTGAACCAAGTTGGGGCCTCTCCCTTCAATTGATATGGGCCATGCATTTTGTGAGGGTAACTCCCATGATATGGGTGATCTTCTAAATCTCATCAATGAAGTCATTGGGTCCTCATCCACCATAGGCCCATGAAACTTAAGGGGATTCATCCAACTGAAATCTAGACTCTGGCAGCAACTGCATTCCCATTCGAGTTAGTGGTGCAATGGCCTACTTTTGATTGATCACAGTTGGTCATAGCCTAGGAAATCATTTGAAACATAGCCCTAAACTTAATGTGAGTCACTTGCTCATTTAAAGGGTATGTTGGAGTTAGTGGGGCTTGTTGGTTCCTATTTCTATTACTCTACCATTAACTCTTCTAGGAGGCATCGTCATTAAATGTGTATAACATGAGTTAGTAGGATATTTTAAAGTTTTACATACTATACCATGATAAGAATCATGAAATAAGGGAAGTTTTCTAGATGTCCTGTAGCCTTTTCCTCAAGAGTGTGACGCTTCACACCATAAAAATATTCTACTTAACACGGCTTTCCGGATTTGATCACGTCAAATTACACCCGTAATGAAGTATAAAGTAGTCGTTGTTAAACATAGTAACCCAACTAGATTGGGGTCGATCACACAGGGAATAGAGAAGAAATAATATATTAACTATGACTAAAATCAGCCTATAGTCAATATTTCTTAAGGGGATTACAAATAAAAAGTAATTCTAAAGAATATGATTGAGTTGTTATCAATAATATGAGAAACAACTAGAATTGTGTTCCGTGTGATTTCATAACATGTTTGGCTTATTTATTTTCATCCCATTGTTATACCCTGGAAGCCCAAAGATCCGGACCCGGAGTTAAAACGGAGAAAAGTTGAAATCTGGCACCAGGCATCGGGATGAGTTGTGAGGAGACCCGTTGGTGCCGGCCCACAAGTCGTGTGACTCGTGGGGAGGACCCTTTGAATGAATTTGAAACTTGAGAAGTGAGACCCCATGGGCATGACAATGACTCGTGATTAGGCCCCACGAGTCATTAGGTCAGTCGCGGGGTGGTGAGTAAGAAAAGGAAGGGAAACGGTGCACTCGATGAGAGGACCCTGCGAGTCGTGAGTCGGTCCCACGATTCATGGGATGAGTCGTGACCAAGCAGGGAATGATTTTATTGAACTAGGTAGTGTACTTCACGGATGGTGACCAGGAGTTGTGGTCACCAAGCAACGAGTCGTCAAGTCTTCCGTTATGAGCCTAGACTATCAGATGAAGCGATTGCACCTCACGGATCATGCCACGAGCCATGGCTAAGGGGACGAGTCGTTAGGTCCTTCGTTAGGACCACTTGGAAATTATTTTCTGTGATTTTATTAGGGCTTTTCCGTAATTCCTAAGTTCCTAAGGCCTAAACTACATCATTTTGAGTTATGAATAATGACTTTTACAGGGGTTAAGTTCATTTTAGGCCTTATTCATTCATGCATGCAAGGTAGAAAGGTTAGAGAGGGATCAAGCTAGTTTTCTTCAATTTCCCTTCAAATTCCTTTGGGCATCTAAAAGTGTAGATTCAGCTGCCAACAGGTATGTGAGTATTTATAAATGGGTGATTTCCTTCACACCTATTCCCAATCCCTCTCTAAATCATGAATTTTCTATGTCTAATTGATGGGGTTTTAACCCAATGCATGAAGTTCCTAATTCTTTAAATGGGCATGATTTAATTATGTTTCTACCATTGAGTTATGAAGCATGGGCGAGTTTTATAATGTTTCAATTAAAACTCATGTTTCTAGTTATGAATTAAAAAGCCCATAGATGAGTAGTTCATGAAAGATGATATTTATGATGAATGTATAATGATGATGAGATATTACGATGAAAAGCATGTTTTAAAGCTACCCATGTTTATAATCATGTTTTCGATATGAATTGAGTATTTCAAAGGAGTGATAGAAAGCTTTGGGAAATGCCCACCTGTTTAGAAATATGATTAATGTTTTCCCAAATTAATCTTACCACATGGTCTTAAAGGAAAGACTCCCACATATATTTTCATCTTGTGGTATGTTTTTGAGTTAAAGCTTCTCATGTGTATGATTTCGGCTTTTGATATGTACTTGATTATTAAGCTTCCTCAATAGATAATGTTGAGCTTCGTTGAATAACGATGTAGAGCATATGCATGTTTTTGGAAGTAGTGTATAGCACCGACCAGGATAAGGCCGATCACCCTATGCCTCGAACTACACACCAACGTAGGTTTATACATTATGACTTTGGGACCTCCTTGTGAGATATCCCTGCCCTTTTGGGCCACGCGAGTTTTGATATCGATGTCCTGTTATCGTCCTAGCCTGGTAAGCTTTGGGTGGCTCTACCCACTTGAGTGTGATAGTTGGGACCAGTAACTCTATCGTGGTATGTTAGTTAAAAGATGAGTCTCCCATTGTTCCTCATGATTTTAGTTATGCCTTTTCATTACTCATAGAGATTTACATACGTAAGCATGTTCGCCGAGTTTGGCTCAATGATTAGCTTTGTAAAAATCCAGATTTCAACTTTGAGTCAATCCCGATTATGTTATGATATGTTATGTTATGATGAGATCATGATTTCAAGAAGAATGCATGCAAGCCTACTCTCAATTCTTAATGTTTATGTTTTACGTTACGCATGTCTTTAGCAGTTTTACTTACTTTAGCGGTTTACTTACCCTACACACTCGATGTATTTCACGTACTGACTGCATACTCTATGTTGTTTCATTTCATGATAAAGGATTCGACTCTCAAGTTCAGCCCCATTCATAGTTAGCTTATCAAGTTATCCTTTGTGTTGTTCTTTGATTCCTCATCTCCAAAGGACTAGACTACTCGGATTTCCTTATTATTTTCAGTTACAGCTTGTTGAGTTGGTTGCGGGTCTTGTCCGGAGCAACATCGTCATGTTTAGAGGCTTTTCAGACATATATGATTGTATTCAACTTCATATTGTGTATATTTGATTTATGTTTAAGTTTAGACTTCCGCTATGATTATATTATTGATTATTCGATTTCTTAGAATTCGACTCGGGGTCTCTGGGGGTTCTTTGTCCGTGTTGCGTCTGGAGCCTCCGTTCGGGTCGTGACAAACTTGGTATCCAAACAATAGGTTTGAAGTGTCCTACGGTGTCTGAAAGCCATATTAAGTAGAGTATTTTTCATGGGTGTGAAGCGCGCCACACTTAAGACGAAGAAGCTACGACAAATTTTAGAAAATGTTCCCTTCTTTCATGATTTATGTCATACGATGAAATGTCTCCCTATCATTCTAATTCATGCTAATCATGATTGTAGAATCATGGATCCTAGAAGGATGAATGGTAGAAGGAATGGGAATGGAGAGGCCACGAGGATGGCAATGAAAACGGGCACGACGAGGCCCCACCGGTCAGGCACAGAGCGTTGCAGGGCAGGCTTCCCTTGCCCGAGTTTCAGACAGCTATTCAGATGCTTGCACAGGCCATGACCGCTTAGGTCAATTAGCAACTTTTGCACATGTTCCTCAAAATGGCAATGCAGCAACGGCAGGTAGAGAGTTCTTGAGGATGAACCCGCGAGTTCCTCGGGTCAAAGTTGATGACGACCCACATGAGTTCCTAGATGAGATTGTGAGGATCACCCATATCATGGGGGTGAATGAGTGGAGTGCATGTATTTGGACTCGTACTAGTTGAAAGGTCGCGCACATCTAGTTTCCCCAATGGAAGAATAGCGGGCCATCGGAAGCAGGTCTTGTCCACTTGGGAAGAAGTTCCATATTTGCATTTCTTAGATCGGTTTCTTCCCACTCGTGAGATGGGGAAGCTAAGGTCGTGGAGTTTGTAAATTTGATGCAAGGGAGAATGACGGTGCAGGAGTATGCACTTGAGTTCACCCGCCTATCAAATATGCCCCCGAGTTAGCGGGTGATCACGGGCGCGGGTTGATGTTCGTCAATGGAGTAGTGGGCTATTTGCATAAGGATTTCAGGATCGCTATGCTCCATTAGGATATGGATTTCCCTCAGATGGTCTTATACGCCCAGCAGATGAAGGCGAGCACATCTGAGAGAGCGAAGGGCGAGGCGAAGCGATGACCCTGCAGGTCCTCAGCCAAGGTCGGGTGGTGGGCACCGAAAGTAGACCCACCAGAGATCATCAGCCCCAACATCTTCAGCATTGAGTGTGTCATGCATACTGGGACACGATTAGAGGGCAAACATCCAAGCTTTAGGTCAAAGCAGCAGAACCCTGATTCTAATGTTCCAACTTACCGCAGGTGTGGCGAGTCACAGTCGATGCTAGCAGAGTACGGAGTGCTTGTTTTGGGTTTGGGAAGCCCGGACACATGATCATAGATTGGCTAGCAGTGAGGCAAGATCATGATGGGGGTCGAGGCCCAGCATCTAGTTTAGCAGCCCCACCCGCACGCTTAGCACATCAGGGAGAATCTACTAGCACTAGTGGCGGTAAATGGTAGAATAGATTCTATGTATGGCATCCCGCCGGGGAGTAGGAGTTCTCCACTGAATGTGATCCTTGTATGTTACGAGTTTTCCATCTTGATGTTTATGCTTTGTTAGATCTGGGGCTACCTTGTCTTTTGGCGCCTTATAGCCAGTAGCTTCAGAGTCAGTCGCAGAAGTCTTGTCAGAACCCTTATCAGTTTCTACTCGATGAGTGACTCAGTTATAGCTATACGGGTGTATAGGGTTGCCCCGGTCAGTCCTTGAGGAAGTCACTCGGGTGATAGAGAGTTAGCCATGACTGATTTTTATGTTATCCTCGGCGTGGATTGGCTATTTGCATGTTATGCTTCAGTTAATTGTCGAACCCGGGCGGTAGAGTTCGAATATTCTGGGTAAGTCGGTCTTAGAGGCCGGAAGGGTGATTCAAACATGCACATAGGTCATTTCATTTCCTCCCTTAAGGCTAGAAAGATGATTTCTAAGGTTGTGTGCACCATCTAGTCGGGGTTAAGGATGTTGAGTCTGAATCCCATTATCCAGTCAGTTCCAATAGTACGTGAGTATCCAGAGGTCTTTTCTAATGATTTTAGAATCCTCCCAAGCGGGAGATTGATTTTGGTATTGACCTTTTCCTAACATCGGCCTATATCTGTTCCTCCCTACATAATGGCTCAGGCCGAGCTAAAAAGGAAGTGAAGGCGATTGAAGGACTTTGTTAGATAAGGGTTTCATTATATGAGCAAATCCTCATATGGTGCACCAGTTCTCTTTGTACAAAAGAAAGATGATTCTCTTCGAATGTGTATTGACTATCGGCAATTGAAAAAGTGCCCATCAAGAATAGATATCCTCTACGGTATTGATAATTTTTTTAACTTTGCTTTAGGGTGCCAAAGTGTTTCTCAAATATAGATCTCAAATTCGGGTATCATTAGCTTAGAGTTCGGGGTATCCCGAAGATAGCCTTCGGGATGCGGTATGGTCACTATGAGTTTGTAGTTATGTCTTTTGGACTGAATGCTCTGCAGCTTTTATGGACTTTATGAATAGAGATTGTTCCAAGCTATGCGGATGAATAACTCGATCCATGATCTTGAATTGGCTGCAGTGGTATTCGCGTTGAAGATATAGAGACATTACTTGTATGGGTCTATGTGGATGTGTTTACGAACCATAAAGCTTACAATATGTATTCACATAAGGATCTCAATTTTCGGCAAAGGAGGTGAGTAGGTCTACTCAAGGACAGCGATATGAGTGTGCTTTATCATCTAGGTAAGGCCAATGTAGTAGCGGACTCACTTATTAAACTCTCTATGCAGAGTGTATCTTATGTGGATAAAAGGAGAAGGAGTTGGTGAAGGATGTGTACCCACCATAGGATTGGGAATTAGGTTGGTTGACTCCACCGATGGCAGTGTTATTATGAACGAATCAAGTCATCTTGGTGACTAACATAAAAGCTAGGCAAGATGAGGACTTGGTTTTGGTAAAGTTAAAGGAAGTTTAACTTTATGCTATATTATGCTATGATGAGATCGTGATTTTAGAAAGCAATGCATGCAAGCCCTAATCTCGAGATTCTTAATGTTTATTTTTACGTTACGCATGTATTTAACTGATTTTACTTACTTTACTTGATTTTACTTACCCTGCATACTGTGTATATTCCACGTACTGACCGCATACTCTATGTTGTATCATTTCGTGATACGGGATTCGGCTCGGGTTCAGCCCCATTCGTAGTTAGCTTAGCAAAGTTAGCCTTTGCATTGTTAATGAATCCTCATCTCCCGAGGACTAGACTACTCAGATTTCCTTATATATTTTCGGTTACGGCTTGTTGAGTTAGTTGGGGTCTTGTCCCAATAATTCGTCATGTTTAGAGGCTTTTCGAGACATATGGTTGTATTCGGCTTGATTGTGTATTAGTGCTATGTTTAAGTTTATACAACTGCTATGATTATATTGTTGGTTATTTAGTTTCATTGATCGATTTAGATGTACGCTTATGCCATGGGTCATCTTGGGGTTTCTCGGAGCTCCTTGTCCCGTGTTGCGATACGGGCCTCCATTTGAGTCGTGACAAACTTGGTATCGAGAGAAATAGGCTTGAAGTGTCCTAGGGTGTCTAAGAGCGCGTTAAGTAAGAGTCTTTTTCATGGGTGTGAAGCGCGCCACACTTATGATGAAGAAGCTAAGAGACGTTTTTAGGAAATATTCTGATGAAATTTGTCACGGTTACATGGAAGAAAAGATGAAAAAAAACCAAATGATCAACAATCACATTTCAATACAATTGTTCTTAACCTCAGCAGAAGTGAATTAGCCACTCAATTTTGAATTAAACATCAGCTAAATGAGTGTAAATCATATAAACAATTGAAAGAAAGGAGAAAGAGATAGAGAGAAACCCTAAGATTTTGTCCCTCAACTGCCTGTAACCCACGTTCTTGCTCCTGAAGTCAGAATAATTAAAAATGAACCTAAGTGTTCTATTTATGCGGGTGAAATTTTTCCCCGAAATAACAAGCAACGTGTCACGGAATTGTGTGAACCTTTGCCTCGTGACACGGTGCAAACATGAAGCTCTCTGGGCCCGGCCGTCCAGGTATTTTATCCCCAATGTGGCACGGCATGCAATGCGGGCTTGCCCAACGTGACACAGTACGAACGCACTTTTTCTGGAATGTCAAGTTCCAGGTATTTGCGTCCAACGTGCCACGGCACGAACGCGGACCTTCTCTGGAATTGTTTCCAATTTAATCCTCCGGACAGAATGCATCGCGGTAGCGGCGTGACACGGCTCCATCGCGATTTATTCCTTGCTTTCCTTGGCCATTTCCTTGCTCGCTTTCGAGTCCATTTTCGATTCCTCCCAACATGCATCTTAGCTTCATAAAAGTACATTTTTTCTGCAAAACAACGCTAATCATGTTGGTTAGTATAAATTCACACTTTCCTACAATTTACATGAGAATGTACAAACAATGTTAGATAAATAAGACAAAACGAAGCATTTGAGTATCACTTGGGCATATAAATATGCCCCAAGATCATTACCCCACACTTAAAACATTGGAGTCCTCGAACAATAATCTTACACCTCATGCAATTGACACCCACTCATGGCTACTCTGGCTCAACAATCCGAGCTACGGTTATACCGATTATTTACATAGCAAATGATCAAGAAAACATGCATAGTATCATCATTACAATAACATTTAACACCTCAAGACCTCCTAGACTCACCGAATCGACTCTCGATATCGGCAAATATACAAATAATGATCAGATATCTGACACGAAATTCAATCTTTCGTCAAGCATGCGCCTCACAACACAGAAATTTCCTTTTTAATCCATGACTCTAAAACATTTCATGCAGAGGGAGCATACACACAATTTCACTCTCTCTCCCAAAGAATTCACATGCATCGGCACTTGAACCATAGTACTGCCTCTAGTGTATTACTCCACTAATATAAGGACATGTGATGTAAGATCACATAGGACTTAACAGGGTGTAATGTAAGCTACAGAACAAGTATATACTGGGCTAACCAATAATAGCAACTAGCGTCCTTAAGCGCTTTTCAATACATCCCATCACATTCGGAGGCATTGTTTCTTCCTTCATCCTCCCATTCTTGATCTTTCTTTATTTTGTTCCCCTTCTTTAAGCACACCAGACTCAACAGCAAAGATTAGTTATACATCTTTATTTTTGTTTTAATCCGGCAAGTGCCTTTGATTTTCTTACTTTCACATCACTTTGCCTTTTCTTCTCTTTTCTTTTCACAATTCTCACTCCTTGACACTGTGGAAAATTATTTTTTTCTTGAGCGCTTAAGAGCTTTGGATTAGATTTACGGATAATGAAAAGAAAGGGTTAAGCTTGGTTTACACCTTTTTGACAAGAGAAAATAGGCTAAAGGCTCAATGGGCTAACTAGGATTTTGACATTGAGGTGGGTATGAAAAGAAAAAAAACTTTAGGTTAAAACAAAGAAACGCCTACCATCCTTTCCTACACTACACTTCCTTCATTTCATTTCGTACACAACAGGCGAGTTCTAGACAATTCACAATAGCATGGCATAATCGAAACCTCACTAGACACTCGTTGCACATGCTCAACTCAAGTCATATTCACAGATTCTTAATCAGTTAATTACAGAATTCAAACATTAAACCTCAATCACACCGAATCAAAATTCTATGGCCTGGTATCTCAACATATGTACAAAATTGCATGCTTTCATACGAATCACCTTTGCATTCTAAATATCATGTACAACACATAACAAGAATTTCGTAACCATAGGTAACCACACTTGTGGGATACAACCAAACAACTCAAAAAATGAAGGACAAAAGCTACTCCTATGACTACATTTCCCTTAAGACGGTCGTGTCCATCCATCATAGGGAACGCTTACTATTTACAACTTCGGTTCAATAGGACTCTTGATATAAGAACCAAAAACAAACACCGAGAAACTCAATCATAAAAATAATTACAAAAATTTTTTTTTTAAAAATATCGATGATTTCGATAAAAAAATATTTACACAACCAATAACAACATCCAACACTTTGCCCAACTGAATAATAATTACAATACAGGAAACATACACTGGCTGGGGTCACAGTTTTCCAAACTGCCCAACAGAACATGAATATACACACAAAAACAAGACAAAAACCAGCAACACTAACTTTACTCCCCACCCCACACTTAAAACCGAACATCGGTGTTCATAATATCAACATAGCACAAAAGTGGGCGGTGAAACTCCCTGATCAATCAAAGTATTCCACTTCTTCGTCAGGTGCCGCTGCCTCATCTCCCATGTCTGAATCTCCCCATCGTCCTCCTCCGACTCAAGGTCGGAATCCTCACGCGTGTCTTGATCGAGGCATATTTATATGCCAAATTGAATATACAAATATATCATTTTTGCCTTGTTTATCCAACAATGTGTGTACATTCTCATGTAAATTGTGTGGAAGTGTGATTTTATACTAACCAACATGATTAGCATTGTTTGCGGGAAAAACATGCTTTTATGGAGATAAATGACATGTTGGGAGAAATGGAGTGTTTCGAGAACGGCGGGGAAGCAGGAGTGGAGAAGCTAGGAATTCAAGGGCTCCGCAGTGGCGCGTGACACGCTGCCATCACGGATGCAGTCTGTCTGGGAGTTGCAAATTCGAGAAATTCCAGTGAGGGTCCATGATCAAGCGTGGCACGTTGGAATTAAGTATCCCAGACCTTGACATTCCGGAGGTCGCGATTGCACCGTGGCAGCTGGGCATGCTCCGCGTTGCATATCGTGCCACATTGGGAGTAATTACCTGGGCAGCCAATTTCCAAAGCCTCCGCGTTCGCACCATGTCACGGAGGCGATTGCTCCGCAATGCACTTTCCGTGACCTGCGTTGCTGACATTGGAAAAATTATCCTAGTATAAATAGAACACTTAGGTTCATTTTTAATTATTCTGACTTGGTGGAGCAAGAACGTGGGTTACAGGCAGTTTGAGGACGAAAATTCTTAGGGTTTCTCTATCCCTTTCTTCTTCCTTTCAATTGTTTGCATGATTTTCATTCATTTAATGATGTTCAATCCCGTGAGTGGCTAATTCTTCCCCTTCTTGCTGAGGTTATGAACTATTGTATTGAAATGTAATTATTGATTGTCTGGTTTTTTCATCTTTTCTTCTATGGTTGTTCCTATTTAATTTCTTGTTCTTACTGCGTTAATATCCTGGCCAATGTTAATGTAAATCCAAAGTCGGTTTCACCGGGCGAGAGCTGGAAAGTTGTGAATTGATAGGGGATATAATCTTTTCTTGGTTTTGGGAAAATTGGGAATTGATTTACCTTCAGGATAGAAATATACCTGAAAGTCGTATTAGTCAAGTGTGGAATCGGTTTTTGTATGGCTAGAACATGAATTTCTTCTTATCACGAAATGTAGGTGGAAGGTTCATGATTCTTAAGTTGGGTTAAATACGAAGTTTTTAATCCATAGGCATAGTTCCGACTAGCAACCGGAGGAAAGATAAATCAGTGAATTGATAATTAGTTTCTTTACATGTTCGTTGTAACCTCGGCATGCTCCCACATTCATAGTTGAGACTCATTGTATAAATATCTTACTTTAGTATAAAAATAGTTTCAAAAATATAAAAACTCTTCTTTACCTTTGTTGTCTTCATTATTATAGTTTTAGTAAATTCACACTTGAAAAGGTTTCACCCCATAGTCCAGTCCTTGTGGGTTCGACATTTCAGTTGTTAAAAAGAGCCACTATAATACTTGTACGACCGTACACTTGCGGATGCTCATCAAGTTTTTGGCGCCGTGCAGGGGACTAGGCAATTGGTGAAATTATAATTTTTCGTAAAAGTGTTAGTTTGCTATTTCTGTATTTAAGTGTTGGCAACTTGGTCTTAGCCTGTATTTTGCAGATAACAGATTCTGTTGAACACTGGCAAAGACAAGGTTTAGTGGATCAGCCCCAGAATGAAAAGGCAGTTTCATCGCCAACGGAGAGAAGCTCTAGAGAGAAAATTGCCATTGCTCAGACAAACCATTATGGGCAACCACAGAATCTGCGTGCGGGCAGTATTAGTGCCCGAGAGTAACAGCCAGGTCGGTTCGTGATGTGGCAATCCCACATGCTAGTAATGTCACATCTAGCATCCATAGGCTGAAGCCGGAGGGGAGGTTCGAGCTTAAACAAAACATGGTTCAATTGCTGCACACAGGCGGGCAGTTCACAGGTCTCCCTCACGAGGATCACAACAACATCTTCAGAATTTCTGGAGATAAGTGACACTTACATCCCCGCTGGAGTGTCAACAGATTACGTCGGGCTTACACTGTTCCCATTTTCACTTTGGGAGAAGCCAAGAGGTGAGCTGGCGAGCCACCAAACTCTATAACCACATGGGATGATCTTGCAAAGAAGTTCTTGATCCGATTCTTTCCTTCCGGTAAAACAGCCAAGGCTTGAATTCAAATTCTAAGTTTCAAACAATGAGGAGAGGATCTGTATCAAGCTTGGGGAGAAGATTCAAATCACTTTGTTGAGGGACTGTCCTCATCACCATCAATCCAATGACGTGCTGGTGCACACTTTTATAGAGTGTTTGGAACCCCACACAAAGATTTTGCTGGATTCGGCAGCTGGGGGACAAGCATTAGAAAAGACTTACGAGGAGCTTTATACTTTGCTTAATGCATTTTGCGGGGAAATCCGAAGTGGAATGCGGACTCTTCAAGGGGAGAGCAAGGAAAGCAGCTGGAGTCTTGGAAGTGGATGGGTTTACAGCTATCGCTGCACAGCTAGCTGCCTTGCAGAATCAATTAAACACCCACTTCGGCAACATGAACTTGAGCGAGTCTCAAGCCCCGGTAAATGCAGTCAGCGATTTGGTGTGAAGTGTGCTGGAGCAATGAACACTCAGGCGAGTGTTTGTGGAGCAAATCCAGACTCGGTGAAGTTTGTTGGTAATGCTGGGCAATCACCAAGAGTATGGGAACAGCTACAACTCTAACTGGAGGAATCACCGAATTTCTCTTGGGGTAGCAACAACCATGTGGGCGAGTTAGTCAGGGATGGAAGATCAAGGAGGGCCACGGAACTATCAATCACAATACAGAAACAGCAATGCCTCCTCCACCACCATGCCAGCGTGAGGAGATGTTCAAGCAGCTGATAGCTAGCCAAGCTCAGTGCCGACGACTATGTCAAATTGGCAGCCGAAGTCAGAATAATAGGCTAGCTACTAAAAGTATTTGGGTATCAATTTGGGCAGTTTGCTGGGCCAGAACACCGGGCCCCTAAAGGAGGACTTCCCAGTGACACAGATCCCAACCCCAAGCAGGTAAATGCAGTGACCCGCGAGGGAGTGGTTTGGTTGAGAGGTTGAACCCCGAAAGACCCTCAACGGTCGAGGAAGCGGCAGAGCGGAGAGGGAGGCGGGGAGAATGATGAGAGGGGAAACTATGAGATCTTTGAATCGAAAAGACCTCCACCGTTCCCTCAACGATTAAAGAAGCACAAGGAGGAGCGTGCTTCAAGGAATTCATGGAGGTGCTTAAACAGGTACACATTAACACCTCTTATTTGATGTTTTGCGGGGAGCCTAAGTACGCCAAATATATAAGGACATCGTGGCCAACAAGCGAGGCTTACTGAGTCTGCCACGGTGGCTCTTACGGAAGGAGTGCACTTCCCGGATACAGAACCCGATTGCCCACAAGCTCAAAGATCACAGAACTACAATTCAAATAACAATCGGGCAAAGTATCCAAGCTGCGCGGTTTGTGATTTAGGGCCGAGCATTAACTTGATGCCAACCTCGGTATTCAAGAAGTTAGGGCTAGGAAGTCCTAGACCTACAACGGTGATTTTGCAGCTCGCGGATCGTTCCTTAGCAAGACCGGATGGTATTGTGGAGGACATTGCTAGTGCAAGTCGGCTCCCTGTTGGTGGATTTTTGTTGTGTTGATTTTGGGCCGAGACGCAGAAGCCCCATTTATTTTAGGACGGCCCTTCTTGGCAACCAGGGAGAGCGCTTATAGATGTAGGCTGTAGGCCAGCTAACTATGCGAGAGCACACGACAAGGTGGAGGTGTTCGATGTGTACAAGGCCATAAGCTCCCGGCCATACGAAAGAACTCGCGGTTATTAATGTGCTTGAGCCCGAATATTGCTCGGGCGTTGAGCCTCGAGAGTTAATGGGAGGCCCCCCGATAAAGGTAAGCATGAGGTGAGGGCGTGTTTAGAAAACGTCCGTCACCTAGGGGGCAGAATGAGCTTAAACAACGTCGAGCCGGAGCGGTAAACCAGGCGCTGCACGAGGGGAGGCAACCCTTGAATTGTTGTTTGTATAATTGTACATACGAAATAAAAAAAAAGAAAAGAAAAGATTTTTTGTTGTTTTTATTTATTTTTTATGTATAGAGTTTAAATACAAAATAAATATTGTGTTCTCAACTTTGGAATTCTAACCATTTCTTGTGGTAAGATATAACCTAGGTTGATCGGAGGGGAAAAATGCAAAGATGCAAAGGAAAAAGCGAGGGTATGAAAGTTTTTTTAAAAGTAGCTAAAGCAGTGAGCTGCTTGCGATGGCTCACGTGTCACGAGTGATGCTCACGTTACCCTCCGTGACGTTGAAAGAAAAATCTGGGTACAGTTCCAGCCACCTTTTGATAGCTCCGTGTCTGCGAGGCAATGCTCGCGATGCACTGCGTGACACGTTGGCGTGTCGCGTCGGGTCACACGGTCACCGGAGTAACCAGCGCGAAAAATACCTTTTAACACTCAAATCGCCTCATTCTCCCCATTTCCCATCCCCCTCCGCGACAAACACCAAAAATCTCCCCCTTCCTCAACGTGGCACGGACTTAGACAAGAAATATCATCAACTTTTCTTCGATATTAGCGGATTAAAGGTACGTTCTTGAACTCAACTTCAATTTTTTTTTTTGCTAAATATTTCGATTTCTCATGAAAGAAGAATCCTTTCTGGTATAAATTGAGCTTAAATTCATTCAAGTTATTGTTGATTGTTGTTCGTTGTATCGTTGTGATTATATAGGCAACGATAGTTACATGCTAAATTGAATTTTGCGTAGATTATAGCTAGGGTTGGAGTTGTGAATGGGAAGGAATTTACTTGAAGTTGAAATGTGGAAAATTGTTAGGTTGGCCATGTTGGGTGAATTGAATCGTGTGTGCTTATATTATGTTAAAAAGAAGCTGATAAAAATTTTAAGAACAAATTGGGTGAAATTGCATGAAATTATCGAAGCACATAGAAATTGAAATTGCTGATTGAGTTGTTAGTATTATCTTTTTTTGTTGTTTTTAGCTAAGTGCTATGTAATGAAATGTGATACGATGTAATGTGGTGATTAGTTATGCGAAATTAAGGTAGTACATGAAATTTGCCCGTCAAACCGCTAAAGGCACAAGGCTTTTTGTTTGCTTGGTTGTTTTTTCTTGTTTGTGTTTGTTTTGTTTGTAAATAATGCAATAATATGATCTTGCCAAGTTGCTATAATGAGAAGTAGAAGACTAAGTGTGGGGTGGCCGAGCCAAGCCCAGCCTTGAGTCGAAGCTAATGATATATTGACTGACATTGGGACTGTCTGTTTTCTTCGACAGGAACAATGGCAAGCAGGCAGGACAGGGTAAGGGCGCATCAACATCAGTCGCCGGAAGGAAGAGGTTGAATTGGCAGGAGCAGCAGTCCCAGCGGCACCCTTAGGTTCACGCGGCGGCGCCGCCAGCTATGGAAGGAGATAGGTGACCGAGGAAGGAAGAAGTGGTACACTAAACACAAGGAGAACAAATACTTCCCAGAGGAGCACATTGCACGGGACCCGTTGGCACAGGAGTTCCCAGGATGGTGCATCGGATTGACGCTGCTGGGCTGCACTTTATTTTGTGAGCCCAAGGAGTGCAATCTGCACCTAATTCGGGAAGTTTTTCCAGCCAGAACAACGTTCGGAGTCACACCATCAGGAAGAGGCCAGATTGTCGCAGGCCTCACCTCAATGCCATCCCCTGGGGGGCACCAAAACCGGATGCCCATGTACTCCAGAAACATTTGAATATCCTCCACCCCCTATGCGGATATCGGGCGCACATTGTGTGGAGCCCGGTCTGGCCTGTTGGAAGCCGAGCACAAGGAGGCTGTGGAACCACTGCCCTATGCACGGGTGAACAGGAAGCCAGGATCTGGCTTAAAATTGTTGCTCCTGTTTGATTTCGAGGGTGCACGCAGCGGATGGCCGGGATCGTGTATGCCTAGTGTATGCCCTAATGAAGTGGAGGGTGTCGGGGGCGTGATCATATCGCCATGAAGAGGGCCCGGTTGCATCAAGGGCACCCAGTGCGGATTCGGCCGGGCTGCTACTGCGTTCCTGAGGGGCGCGAGGTCGAGGAAGAGGCCCTAGACTACATCCGCCCAGATGGGCGCTGTGCCATAAATGTTACAAAGACTAAGGCACCCGACACCACCCCAGGCAGTTCTCACATTGGCCGAACGACATGCTCGAGATGACCAACTATATCGCATGTTCGGGATGCAGATGCTCCAGCTACATAGGCGGGGCGGCAACGGAGGATGAGTTGTGGCAGCTAAACCTTGGGTTACCCTTTTAGGCGAAAACGCCGGGCACTATAGCCGGGTGGGCCCGACTTTTGTGGGCATGGATGATGTCGACGAGAGACACGTCGCCAGGATTCCGGCGTTGAAGTCGGGAGGAGGACGACGGTGAAGATTCAGACATGGGGGACGAGGCAGCAGCACCCTGATGAAAAGTGGTACTTTGACTGATCGGGGAGTTTCACACCCACCTTTCTGTTTGTAATTGTAAGAACAGGGGCGTGTTCGATTTTAAGTGTAGGTGGGAGTAGTTAGGTGAATTAATTTTGCCTTGTCTTGTACATAATTGCATGTTCTGTTGTTCTGTTGCTGTGTTTGTTTCAATGTGACCCTGTTTTTATGTGTATGTTCGCTTTGTAAATATTTCTTGTTGTAAAAATTTGTGTGTGCTATGAATGCTGTTACTAGTGTGTAAATAGTTTGTCAAAATTATCGATATTTTAAAAATTTTCGTAACTATTTTTACTTTGGGTTTCTCGGAGTTTGTTTTAGGTTCTTTTTGCCGAGAAGAGTCCCATTGAACCCGAGGCATTAGTAAATAGTGACCATTCCCTATGATGGATGGATGACGACCGTCTTGAGGGAAATGTAGTCGATAGAATTAGTTATTTTAAAATTTTTATTTTTGGTGTGTCGGTTGTATCACATGCATGTTGCTACTCTATAGCTCACGACATCTTGGTTGCGTGTTATACATAATATTTATACTGTGAAGATGATTCGTAGAAAGCATGCAAATTTTTGTACATATATGAGACACTTATGCCATAGAATTCGATTCGGTGTGATTGAAACAATTTTGAATTCTTGCAATTAGCTTATTAAAAGAGTGCAATGAAGTACTTGAGTTGAGCATATTGCATGAGTGTATAGTGAGGTTTGGTTTTATTCCATGCTATTGTGGATTGTCACAAACTTGCCCTGTTGTGTGTACGAAACGAAATGAAGTGTAGTGTAGGAAGGATGCGAGGCATTTCTTTGTTGAACCAAAAGTTTTTCTTGTTTTCCTTTTCATATCCACCTTGAAGATTAAATCCTAGTTAGCCGTTGAGCCTTTAGCATAATTTTTCTTTTTTTCTTTTGTCGAAAGGGCGTGAACCAAGTTAACCCCTACTTTTCATGGTCCTTACCGACAATCGAAGCTCTTAAGCGCTCAAGAAAATATATAATTTTCCCATGGTGTCAAGGAGTGAAATGATAAGAAAGAAAGGGAGGAAAAAGAAAGAAAGAAGAAAGAGTCAAGGTGAAATGGCGGAGTGGAAGGAAAGAAAGTTGTATAACTCATCTTTTTTCTTCGTTAGTCTGGTGTGTTAAAGAAATGGAGTGATAAAAATAAAGATAAACTCAAGAGAAGGAGGAGGAAGGAAGATAATGTCCGATGTGATGGGATGTGTGAAAAAGAGCGCTTAAGGAAGCTAGTTGCTGTGATTAGCCGGTATATACTAGTTCCATAGCCGACATTACAACACGTTAAGTCCTACGTGATCTTACATCACTCGTCCTTATATTAGTGGAAGTAATACGCAAACGAAAACATGGTTCATGACACAATGCATGTAATTCTTTGGGAGAGTGAGCGAAATTGTGCGTGTCTATACCCACAGACATGAATTTCTTTAGAGTTCATGTGATTAAAACAGGGAAAATCTCTCTTATGTTGTGAGGGCACATGTTTGATGATAGAATAAATTCATGTCGGATGTCTTGGTCAGCTAATTTGCATGAGTTTGCCGATGTCGAGAGTCGATTCTTGTGCTAGGAGGTCTTGATTTATTAAGTGTCGTTGTAATGATGATACTATGCATGTTTCTGTTGATTTGTTGTGAACATAATCGGTATAACCGTAGCTCGGGTTGTCGAGCCACAGTAGCCATGATGGGATATCAATTTCATGATGTGTATGAGTATTGTTCGAGGACGAACAAGATTTTAAGTGTGGGGTAGGTGATCGGGGGCATATTTATATGCCAAATTGATACTCAAATGTATAGCTTTTGCCTTGTTTGTCCAACAATGTGTGTACATTCTCATGTAAATTGTGTGGAAGTGTGATTTTATACTAACCAACATGATTAGCGTTGTTTGCAGGAAAAACATGCTTTTATGGAGATAAATAACATGTTAGGAGAAATCGGAGATGAACTGAGAGCGGCGGGGAAGCGGTGGAAGCAAGGAATTCCAGGGCTCCAGCGATGGGCCGTGACCATGTGCCATCGCGGATGCAGTCTGTCACTGGGAGTTGCAAATTCGAGAAATTCCAGTGAGGTCGCGATCAAGCCGTGGCACGTTGGAAGTAATTTCCTAGACCTTGACATTCCGAGAGGGTCGCGATTGCAGTGGCCTGGCCCCAGGCATGCTCAGCATGCCGTGCACGTTGGGGACAATTACAGGCAGCCAATTTCCAGAGAGCCTCCCGCGTTCGCACCGTGTCATGGAGGCAGTGCTCCACGATGCACTCCCGTGACACGTTGCTTATTTATTCGAGGAAAATTATCCCTAGTATAAATAGAACACTTAGGTTCATTTTTAATTGACTTGGTGGAGCAAGAACGTGGGTTACGGGCAGTTTTGAGGACGAAAATTCTTAGGGTTTTCTCTATCCCTTTCTTCTTCCTTTCAATTGTTTGCATGATTTCCATTTTATGATGTTCAATCCACAAATGAGTGGCTAATTCCCCTCCTTGCTGAGGTTATGAATTGTTGTATTGAAATGTAATTATTGATTATCTGGTTTTCATCTTTTCTTCTATGGTTGTTCTATTTAATTCTTGTTCTTACTGCGTTAATATCTGGCCAATGTTAATGTAAATCCAAAAAGTCCGGTTTCACCCGAGGCAGAAGCTGAAAAGTTGTGAATTTGATAGGATATGATCTTTTCTTGGTTTGGGAAAATTGGGAATTGTTTACCTTCGGGATAGAAATATACACGAAAGTCGTATTGTCAAGTGTGGAATCGGTTTCGTATGGGCTAGAACATGAATTTCTTCTTATCACGAAATGTAGGTGGAAGGTTCATGATTCTTAAGTTGGGTTAAATACTTAATCCATAGGCATAAATTCCGACTAGCAACCGGAGAAAGATAAACCAAGGTAGATGATAATTAGTTTCTTTACATGTTCGTTGTAACCTCGGCATGCTCACATTCATAGTTCGAGACTCAGCTTGTATAGAAATATCTTACTTTAGTATAAAAATAGTTTCAAAATATAAAACTCTTCTTTACATTGTTGTCTTCATTATTATAGTTTTAGTAAATTCACACTTGAAAAGGTTTCACCCCGTAGTCCAGTCCTTGTGGGTTCGACATTCCGGTTCTTAAAGAGCCTGCCTATATTACTTATGCGACCCGTACACTTGCGGAGCTCATCATGTCTCCTCATCAGTGGGGACATCGTCATCCACGGGCTCACTAAAAGCTGGGCCCACCCGACATAAACCTTGGCATTTCACCGAAGGGGTAGTCTGGAATCGAGCTGCCACAGCTCATCCTCTGGTGCTGGCCTCCGCCTATACGCGAGTGGAGCATATTTGCATCCCGAACATGCGGGCCATGTACTGATCATCCCGAGCATGTCGCTCGGCTAGTGTAAGGACTGGCCCGTGAGTATGTCGGGTGCCTTGGTTTTGTGACGTCCACGGCACGCCTCTCCATCTGCGGGATATAATCCAGGGCCTCTTTCTCAACATCCAGGCCCACCGGGAACGTGGTCAACAAACCACCAAGCCATTTGCTACTGTGCCCTTGATGCAAGCGAGGCCCTCTTCATGGCGGATATGATTACCGCCCCAACATTGATCTCTAGCCCTTTCATCAAGGCATACACCAAGCATACGCGATCCCGGGTGACATCTGTCATGTGCACACCCGGAATCAAGTAGGAACACACTATTTTCGGACCCGATTAAGCTGCATTCATACGTGAGTAGAAGTAGGTGTCTGATGGTAGCCCCTCTCCTTATGCCTGCTCCAGCGTGCTGTCGAGCGGCTCCCACACAAGGTGCGTCTGATATCCGCATATGGTGGAGTAATATTCAGCTTCCGGAGTACATGGGCGTTTGTGTTCTGCGCCCCAAGATGGCATTAAGGTGATGGGGCTCAAGAGTGTTCAATTGGCCCCTTATTTTGATGGTGTGACTGCGGGCGTCGGGTTCCAATTTGCATAGAACTCCCGAATCAAGTGCAGATTGCACTCCTTGGGCTCAAAGATGAAGCTCAGCCCGCGGTGTCAATCCGGTGGACAATTCGAGGAACTCACATTGCGGCTCCCTTGCAATGTGCTCCTCAGGGAAGTATTTGCTCTCGTTATGCTTCGTATACCATTTCTTCCCTTCCTCAGTCACCCATCGGGTTCCGTATTGGCGGCGTTGGCCGGGAACCACTGGTGCCTGCTGGGACTGTTGTTCCCAATCTGATCCTCTTTCTACCGGCGCCCGATGTAGATGCGCACTTTCCCTTTTGTGTTGCACGCTCGACATCGTTCTGTCAAAGAAGGCAAACAGTCCCAATGTCAGTCCAATTTAAAATTAGCTTCGACAGAAGGTTGGGTTAGGCTAGGCCACCCACACGCTAGTCTATAGCCACAATTACAGCGTTATGGCAAGAACATACTTATTTCTAATTTACAAAAAAAAACAGAAAACACAAACAACATGCCTTGTGCATTGAGAGGAATTTGACGGTGTAAGTTCTTTTTGTATACTCAGACTTCGTACAACTAATCACAACATTACCATCGATCACATTTTGATACAAAGCACTTAGCAAGGAAAAAGAAAGAAGAAAACTATTTATCTACACAAACTATGCAATTCGCATTTCTTGCATATCACAATTTCAATACCCCGAAAATCCGTCGGTCTTTCCGCATATTACCAGTTAGCATAACCAACTCATCTCACCCAACATACACACAACCCAAACAATAATTCCACAATTCAACTAGATTTTCCCCTTTTCATAATTCAAATTCGGAGCCCTAGCTACAATTTTACAAAATTTCGATCAAGCTAATGTATTTATAGGTTCATACAATCCACACAATGATATTACGAACATCAATCAACAATAGCGAATGAATTTAAGCTCAATTTCTACAGGGTAACGTTTACTCACATCTCATGCTAAGAATCGAAAAAAATTCGACTAAAATTGAGATAGAGTTGAAGGCATACCTTGGAGTCGATGAACGGAAGAAAACTTGACGAAATTATGTGCCTAGGTCCGTGGCACGTTGGGGGAGAGGAAATTTTTGGGGGTTTGTCGCGGAGGATGAGTATGGGAGAAAAATGAGGGGAAATCAGGGTTAAAAAGTGGGGTTTCGGCGGGTTACCCGGTGACCCGGTGTGACCGACGCGAATAACACCTCAACGTGTCACGGAGGTGGAGCACCTCCGTGACACGGGTGAGCGTTCTGGAATTTGTAAAAATTCGAGAATTGCCTTCAACGTGTCACGGAGGGTAACGCGGAGGCCCTCCTCCGTGACACGGGCAATGGCAGTGGGCTCCCTGTTTTGCCACTTTTCAATTTTTTCTTACCTCGTTTTCTCCTTTTGCGATCCTTTGCATTTTGCCCTCCGATCAACCTGAAATTTATCTTACAACAAAAAATGGTTAGAATCCCAAGGTTTGAAAAACACAACACAATATTTTTTTCTATTTACATTTTTATATATATATATATTTTTTTCTTTTTTTACTATCTGTACATTTACATGCAACAAAAATCACAGGTTTGCCTCCCATGCAGCGCCTGGTTTACCGTCGCAGCTCGATGTCCTTTACGCTCATTCCGCCCCTAGGAGTGACGAGGCGTTTTCTCACAGTGCGTCCTCACCCCTGTCAAGCTTACCCACAATCGGGGTTTCCCACTAAATCTCGTGTCTCAGCACTCTGAACAACATCAGTTTTCTCAAGCACGTTGATCACCGGGGATTCCTCGTACACGATTCGGGAGCTTGGTGACCTTGGCACACATCGAACACCTCCACCTTGTTGTGTGCTCGCATGGTGCTTCTACAAGCTACATCTGTCGGCACTTTCCAGTCGCCAAGAAAGGACGTCCCAAAATAAATGGGACTTCCGCGTCTGGCTCAAGTCAACACAACAAGTCTACCGGGAAGATAAGGGAGTCGACTTGCACCAGCATGTCCTCCACAATACCATCTGGTCTTGCCAAGGAAGCGATTCGATAGCTTCAAGATCAACTGTTGGTCTGCGGACTCCCTAGCCCCAACTTCTTGAACACCGAGTCGGCATCAAGTTAATGCTCGCTCCCAAAATCACATAATCACCCGAGCTCGGTACTCTGCCCAATAGTAATCTAGCCTTAAAGCTCAGGGTCCTTGAAGCTTTGTGGGCAATGCAATTACGTATCAGGGAAGGCACTCCTCCGTAAAACCACCGTGGCATATTCAGAGTCAACCTACTTTTGTTAGCCGATGTCCTTTATGTACTTTGCGTACTTCGGCACTCCCCACAAAACATCAACAAGAGGTAAGGATTGAGTGTGTACTGTTTAAGAACCTCCATGAACTTTTGAAACACGCCTCCTCCTTGTGTTTCTTTGTCGTTGGCAGAGGAGGGGGGTGGAGGTCTTTCTGGTTTAGCATCCTTTTTCTTCCCCCTCTCATCTTTGTGCTCCTCTCCGTTTCTGCTGCTCCCGACTGTTGAGAATTGTCTTTCTGGTTCCACCTCTTTAAGCTGCAAACCACTCTTTGTGGTCACTGCATTCTGGCAGGGTTGGGGTCAAGGTATCGCTAGAAGTCCTCCTCTAGGCCTGGTGTTTTGGGCTAGCCAAATTGCCCAAACTGGTACTCCAGCGCCTTGGTAGCTAACTGATTGTTCTTAACGTCGGCTGCTAATTTAACATAGTCAGCCTGCAATTGAGAGCTTTGGTTAGCTATCATAGTTTTGAACATCTCCTCAATCTTTGGGTGATGGTGAGGCGGAGGAGGAGCATTGTTGTTTACGTACTGCGACTGATAGTTCTGCTGCCCTCTTTGGTCCTTTGCGCCCCCTGACTCGAACTCTGCCCTGATAGTTGTTGCTACCCAAGAAATTTGGGTGATTCCTCCCAGATTAGAATTGTAGTTATTTACCATCTGCATTGGTGATTATTCCTTTGTGCATTGAAACCAAAGTTCACGAATGAGTTGCTCCACAACACTCAGCTGAGTGTTCATTACTCCACCACTTCACACCAAACCTGCTGCACTGCATTCTTTGAGGCTTGGGAACTGATTCATGCTCATGTTACTAAAGTGGGTGTTGAGTTGATTACGCAGCACGGCTATACGTACGGCGATAGGCACATGCAAGACCATCCACTTCTAAGACTCCAGTTGCTTTCCTTGCTCCTCCTCTTGAAGAGTCCGCATTCCACTCCGAATTACCCTGAGAAACACGATTTAACAAAGTATACAGCTCCTCATAAGTCTTTTCTAGTGCTTGTCCCCCAGCTGCTGAGTCCAGCAAAATTTTTGTGTGGGGTTCCAAACATTCTATAAAAGTGTGCACCTGACACATCATTGAATTAGTGAGTGATGAGGACAATCCACTAGCAGTGATTTGAATCTCTCTCCCAAGCTTGATACAGATTCTCCCCTTCTCTTTGTTTAAAACTTAGAATTTGAATTCAAGTCTCACTAGTATTTTACCGGATGGGAAGAACCGGATCAAGAACTTCTTTGCAAGATCATCCCACGTGGTGATAAAATTGGGTGGCTTTTTCGACTTTCAACCACCTTTTGGCTTCTCCCCAAAGAAAATGGGAACAATGTAAGCTGACATAATCTGTTGACACTCCAGCGGGAATGTAAGTGTCACTTATCTCCAAAAAGTTTTGAAGATGTTGTTGTGGATCCTCGTGATGGTGACCTGTGAACTGCCCGCTTGTGTACGGCAAATTTTCTCTTCTGTTTAAGCTCCCGAACCTCCCTCCTGGCTCAGGGTTGCGAATGCTAGATGTGACATTGCTAGCATGTGGGATTGCCACATCGCGAATCGGCCTAGCTGCCATTTTCCTCGGGCACTACTGCCCGCACAAGTGAGTAGTTACGCTGGTTGCTCCCGGGATTGTTTGTACGAGCAACTGCAGCTTTCTCTCTAGAGCTTCTCTCCGTTGGCGATGGAATTGTCTTTCTGGCTCTAAGGATGGGTCCACCAGCTCTTTGTCCCTTGCCAGTGTTCAACAGAATTTAATATCTGCAAAATACAGGCTAAGACAAGTTGTCAACACTAATATAAGAAATACCAAACTAACACTTTAAGAAAAATTTAGCCAATTGCCGAGTCCCCGGCAACGACGCCAAAAACTTGTTGGTGCATGCCGGACCTGACTACCATACGTACTGCGTGGTGAACAAGTAGTAGAGTGGCTCAAGTAAGCCAAGTATCAATCCCACAGGGACTGGACTGCAGGGCAAATCTACTCAAGTGTCAATTAGCTTGTAACTCTAAAAATACGGACAACAATGTAAAGAAAAGTTTTATATTTTGTTATCTAAATTTATACTAAGTCTAAGTGAATATACGTTGAATTCGAACTATGAATGTGAGTATACTAAGTCTAAAATGAATATACAGTTGAGTCTGAACTATGAATGTGAGCATGCTGAGGCTAAAATGAACATGTAAGAAATTAATTGTAGATACAAGTTGGTTAATCTTTTCTCCGGTTGCTAGTCGGAACTTATGCCTATGGATTAATACTCTGCATTATTTAACCCAACTTAAGAATCATGAACCTTCCGCCTACATTTTACGTGATAGAAGCAATTCATGTTCTAGCCATACATAACAATTCCATAATTGACTATGTGGCTCAGGTATATTTCTATCCTGAAGGTAAATCAATTCTCAATTTTCCCAAACTGAAAAGATCATATCCTATTTCACAACTTTCCAATTTCGTGCTCTCGAGTGAAACCGGACTTTTCAGATGTACATTAACATTGGCCAAACATTAATACAATAAGAACAAGAATTAATAGAACAACCATGGAAGAAAATGAAAAAACCAAATGATCAACAATCACATTTCAATACAATATGTTCTTAACCTCAGCCAAGAAGTGAAATTAGCCACTCATTTGTGGATTAAACATCATTAAATGAGTGTAAATCATACAAACAATTGAAAGAAAGGAGAAGAGAGAAACCCTAAGATTTTCATCCCTCAACTGCACCGTAACCCACGTTCTTGCTCCACCAAGTCAGAATAATTAAAAATGAACCTAAGTGTTCTATTTATACGGTAAAATTTTTCCGGAATAACAAGCAACGTGTCACGGAGGTGCATCGCGAGCCTTGCCTCCGTGACACGGTGCAAGCTTCTGAAGCTCTGGAATTTGGTGGGTCAGGTATTTATCCCCAACGTGGCACGGCATGCAATGCGGAGCTTGCCCAACGTGACACGGTACGAACAACGCACCTTCAACACGGAATGTCAAGTTCCGGTATTTAGGTCAACGTGCCCACGGCACGAAGCGGACCCTTCTCTGGGTGTTTCCAATTTAATCCTCCGGACAGAATGCATCCGCGATATGGCAGCGTGACACGCGGCTCCATCACCCAGGTACTTATTCCTTGCTTTCCTTGGCCATTTCCTTGCCTCGCTTCCGAGTCCATTTTCGATTCCTCCCAACATGCATCTTAGCTTCATAAAAGTACATTTTCACCTTAAACAACGCTAATCATATTTAGTTAGTATAAATTCACACTCACCACAATTTACATGCCTACAATTTACATGAGAATGTACAAACATTGTTAGATAAATAAGACAAAACGACGCATTTGAGTATCACTTGGGCATATAAATATGCCCAAGATCAGTTCCCTTCTTTCATGATCTATGTCGTGCGATGAAATGTCTCCCTATCCTTCTAATTCGTGTTATTCGCTTTTGCAGAATCATGTATCCCCAAAGAATGAATGGTAGAAGGAATGGGAATGGAGAAGGCCATGAGGATGGTAATGGAAATGGGCACCAGCAGGCCCCACCAGTTCAGGAGCACCAAGCACCGGAGTCAGCTGCCCATGTTGAGTTCCAGGCTGCTATTCAGATGCTTGTGCAAGCCTTAACCGCTCAAATCAATCAGCAGGCTATTGCACATATTTCGTAAAATAGCAATGCAGCGGCGGCTCGAGTCAAAAACTTCTTGAGAATGAACCCGCTAGAGTTCCTCGGGTCAAAAGTGGATGAGGACCCACATGAGTTCCTAGATAAGACTGTGAAGATCACCCATATCATGAGGGTGAATGGAGTGGAGTGCGCGAAGATGGCCTTGTACCAGTTGAAAGGGGTCACGCACATCTGGTTTCGCCAATGGAAGGATAGCAGGGTCGTTTGAGCAGGTCCTGTCACTTGGGAAGAGTTCCATGTTGCATTTTTAGATCGGATCTTCCCTCGCGAGATGAGGGAGCTAAAAGCGGCTGAGTTCGCAAATCTGAAGCATGGGAGAATGACGGTGCAAGAGTATGCCCTTGAGTTCACCCGCCTATCAAAGTACGCCCCAGAGTTAGTGGCTGATCAGAGGGTATGGGTGAGTAGATTTGTTCATGGAGTAGCGGGCTATTTGGACAAGGATTGCAGGATGGCTATGCTCCATTAGGATATGGATTTCCCTAGGACAGTCTTGTATTCCCATTATATGGAGGCAACACATCTGAGAGAGAGAGAGGCCAAGAGGGTCAGCAGCAATGACCATAGATTCTCACAGCCGAAGTCAGGTGGTGGGCACCGACAGCAGACCCACTAGAGATCATCAGCCCCAGTATCTTTAGTATCGAGTGTGCCATGCAGACCGAGGCACGATCAGAGGGGCGAGCATCATACTCTAGGGGTCAGAGCAACAGACCTACATATTCTAATGTTCCAGCTTGCCGCAGGTGTGGCTGGGGTCTCACGGGTCAGTGTATAGAATGTACAGGTTCTTGTTTTGGGTGTGGGAATCTCATACACATGCTCAGAGATTGCCCAGCAGCATGGCAGGATCATGATGGGGGCCGAGGCCCAACTTCTAGTTCAACAACCCCACCCGCACGCTTAGCACATCAAGAAGCATCTACTAGCATAGGTGGCGGTCAGCACCAAAACAAATTCTATGCCTTAGCATCCCGCCAGGAGCAGGAGGTCTCCGCAGATGTGGTCACTAGTATGCTATGAGTTTTCCATATTGACGTTTATTCTTTGTTAGATCCGAGGGCTACCTTGTCTTTTGTCACACCTTATGTGGCCAGTAGCTTTGGATTCAATCCCGAAATCTTGTCAGAACCCTTCTTAGTTTCTACTCCAGTAGGTGACTCAGTTATAGCTAGACGGGTTTATAAAGGTTTCCCGATCTCATTCCTTCAGAAAGTCACCTCAACAGATTTGATATAGTTAGCCATGACCAATTTTGATGTTATCCTCTACATGGATTGGCTATTTGCATGTTATACTTTAGTTAATTGTAGAACCCAGGCAGTAGAGTTCAGATTTTCGGGTGAGTCAGTCTTATAATGGAAGGGTAGTTCAGTTGTGCTTGTAGGTCATTTCATTTCCTACCTTATGGAAAGAAAGATGATTTCTAAAGGTTGTGTGTACCATCTAGTTAGGGTTAAGGATGTTTAGTCTAGGACGCCAACTATCCAGTCAGTCCAGTAGTACGTGAGTATCTAGAGGTCTTCCCAGATGATTTACCGGGAATCCCTCCCGGGCAGGAGATTGATTTTGGCATTGACCTCCTTCCCGACACGCAGCCTATATCTATTCCTCCCTACAGAATGGCTCCAGTTGAGCTAAAGGAGTTGAAGGGACAGTTGAAGGACCTGTTAGATAGGGGTTTCATTAGACCGAGCAAGTCCCCATGGGGTGCACCAGTTCTCTTTGTCTGAGAGAAAGATGGTTCTTTTCGATTGTGTATTGGTTATCGACAATTGAACAAAGTCACGGTACCCTCTACCAGTATTGATGATTTATTTGACCAGCTTCAGGGTGCCAAGTGTTTCTCAAAAATAGATCTCAAATCCGGGTATCATCAGCTCAAAGTTTGGGAGTGTGACATCCCGAAGACAACCTTCAGGACGCGGTATGGTCATTATGAGTTTGTAGTTATGTCTTTTGGACTAACGAATGCTTTTGCAGCTTTTATGGACTAGATGAATAGGGTATTCATGCCATACTTGGATATGCTCGTGTATGTGTTCATTGATGACATCTTCATATACTCTCGGAACGAGGAGGAACATGCCGCTCATTTAAGGTTAGTGCTTCAGACTCTCAAGTATCGCCAATTATATGCCAAATTCAGCAAGTGTGAGTTTTGAATGAACGTTGTAGCATTTTTTGCCATGTGGTATAAATCGAAGGCATAAAGGTGGATACTCAAAAAATAGAAGTGGTAAAGAATTGGCCTAGACCGGTGAATCCTTTATATATTCGGAGTTTCTTGGATTTAGCTAGCTATTATCGGAGATTTGTTGAAGGATTCTGATCGATTTCGGCACCTTTGACCAAATTGACCCAGGAGAAGGTGAAATTCCAATGGTCGGAGGATTGTGGGAAGAGCTTCAAAGAGTTGAAGACTCGACTTTCTTCAGCATCGTGTTAACACTACCGGAGGGTACCGACGGGTTCGAGGTGTACTGTGATGCTTCAATGATCGGACATGGGTGTGTGTTGATGCAGCATGGGAAGGTTACAGCATATGCCTCTAGACAGTTGAAAGTTCATGAGAAGAATTACCCGATCTATGTATTTTGAATTGGATGCGGTGGTATTCGCGTTGAAGATTTGTTGACATTACTTGTATGGGGTCCATGTGGATGTGTTTACGGACCATAAGAGCTTACAATAAAATTTCAAGCAGAAGGATCCCAATCTTCGGCAAAGGAGGTGGTTGGATCTACTCAAGGACTATGATATGAGTATGCTTTATCATTCGGGTAAGGCCAATGTAGTAGCGGACGCAATTAGTAGACTCTCTATGGAGAGTGTGTCTCATGTGGAAGTAAAGAAGGAGCTAGTGAAGGATGTGCACTGACTCGCAAGGTTGGGAGTTAGGTTGGTTGACTCGACCGATGGGGGTGTTGTTGTTCAGAACGGATTAGAATCATCCTTGGTGACTGATGTAAAAGATAAGCATGATGAGGACCCGATTTTGGTAAATTTAAAGGAATCCGTTCAAAATTAGAAGGTAGAGGTCTTCTCTAAAGGGGGAGATAGTGTGCTTCGGTACCAGGGTTTCCTATGTGTTCCAGATGTTGATGATTTGACGAATCGGATTTTGCACGAGGCTCATGGATCCTGGTATTATATCCATCCAGGTGTCACCAAGATGTACCATGACTTACGAGAAGTCTATTGGTTGAATGGTATGAAGAAGGACATCACAGAGTTTGTAGCAAAGTGTCTGAAGTATCAGCAAGTAAAGGTTGAGCATCAGAAACCGGGAGGTGTGATTCAGGATATCAGTCTTCCTACTTGGAAGTTGAAAGAAATTGATATGGACTTCATCACAGGTTTACCTCGTACTCGTCGACAATATGACTCCACTTGGGTTATGGTGGACAGGTTGACCAAGGCTACCCATTTTCTACCGGTCAAGATCACAGATTCGGTGGAGGATTATGTCAAACTATATATTCGGGAGCTAGACCGATTGCGGGGAATGTCCTTATCCATCATTTCATACAGAGGTACTCAATTTACCTCTTAGTTTTGGAAGTTGTTTCAAAAAGGACTTGGTACTCAGGTTAAGCTCATCACAGCGTTTCACCCGCAAATGGATGGTCAAGCGGAATGTACAATCCAGACCCTTGAGAACATGTTGAGAGCATGCATGATTGACTTCAAAGGTAGCTGGGGTAAGCTTTTTCCACTTATAGAGTTTGCATACAACAACAGCTATAATTCTAGTATCCAGAATGGCACAGTTCGAGGCTCTTTATGGGCGGAGGTGTAGGTCACCCATTGGATTGTTTAAGGTTGGCAAAATGGAGATGATAGGACCAGATTCGGTTCACGAGGTTATGGAGAAGGTCCATTTGATAAGGGACAGGTTGAAAACTGCCCAGATTCTCCAAAAGTCTTATGCTGATGTGAGGATAAGGGAATGAGAATTTGAAGTCGATGATTGGGTATTTCTAAAGGTGTCTCCCATGAAGGGAGTGATGAGTTTCGGAAAGAAGGGGAAGCTCAGTCCCCGCTATGTCGGCCCATATCGGATAGTAAGGTGTGTTGGCAAGGTTGCTTATGAGTTGGAGCTGTCCTCAAAATTAGCTTCTGTGCATTCTGTATTCCATGTGTCGCTCTTGAAGATGTGTTTGGGTGATCCATCTCTAGTTGTCCCAGTGGACAGTGTTGGTGTGAAAGAAAGCCTCAATTATGAGGAGGTTTCGATAGAAATACTAGATCGTCGGGTTCGAAGGCTAAAGAGCAAAGAAGTAGCTTCAGTTAAAGTATTATGGAGGAATCAGCATGCTGAGGGAGCTATGTGGGAAGCCGAAGCAGATATGATGGCTAGATACCCATAGTTATTCTCGACAAGCTCAGTTCCAGCTTTAGGTATCAGTTTGACCTAAAACTCTTTTTAGTTTTCATGTTCAATTCATGTGTCCAAGTTTCTTTTATGTATATGGATGTGTGTATGGTTTGTGAAATCAGTTCAGCTATGTAGTTTGTTGATGGGACTAAAGAATTAGGAGCTGCACCTTCTCCAATATCCAAGTCACAAGTTCTAAATCAAATTAAAGGCATAAAGTTCATCCTCAGTCAGTTGAATGAAAAGGCTAGCTGGGTGATGAAAAACACGTGAAAAAAGAGGAGTATTTTTTCAATTTCCTATTGGCAGTATAATTTGGCGCGTCATAACCTTGATGTGATGCATATAGAAAAGAATGTATGGATAACTTGATTTATTCATTATTGGATCTTGGTAAAAAAAATCAAAAGACAACTTAAAAGCTTGATTGAACTTGAAGGAGATGAATATAAGAAGAAGCTTATGGCCTCAACAATGAGCTAGTAGGAGGACATATCTTCCTCCTGCTTATTTCACAATATCACTAAAGGAAAAGAGGTTATTCTATGAAATATTAGAAAAATGTTAAGTTTCCACATGGCTATACATCTAATATCTCACATTGCATTTAGAAATGAAACTTATCAGGACTAAAAACTCATGATTTTCATGTTATAATGCAAGAACTTCTTCCTATCGCCTTTAAGAGATCGACCGATAAAAAAGTAACTTATGTTGTAACTAAATTATGTTCATTCTTTCGGGTGCTTTGTAGCAAAGTGCCTAAATTGGAAGAGTTAGAGTTACTTGTAGAAAAAATTGTACAAACTATGAGTAATATGGAGACCATTTTCCTACCATCATTCTTTACTATCATGGTACATTTGGTTATTCACTTGACTATGGAGGTTAAAATTGCGGGACCAGTACAACATCATTGGATGTATCCAATTGAGAGGTATGAAGAATCATATAATAATTTTTTGTCATACATTTTAAGTTATTATTAATAGCTAAAATATTAGACTGATGGAATAAATTTTTGCAACAGGTACTTTCTTATATTCAAATCATATGTTTGCAATCTTTCATGTCCAAAAGATTCAATAGCAGAAGCATATATTGCAAATGAGTGTTTGTAGTTCTGTTCATAATATGGAAGGTGGAGATTCAAGGTCGTATTGGTCTAGAAAAAGTAAAGATGATACTGAACATGAGGTTGATAAAAAGGGATGTCTTTTCCCTATTAAGGGGAAATTATATGTCTTAATAGAAGTATTTAAGTTGGATAAAAAAATATGGGTGCAAGCACATCGATATGTGTTTTTCAATTGTGAGTCAGATATAGTCAACAATTACAAAATGTGAGTATTATATCTTTGTTTATTGACTTTATGTTACTCATTTAAACTTTTCAATAATATTATATATAATCTCTGTTTTCTACCATGCTTCTTACAGAATGTTTCTCAAGTTGTTCAGCTAACTCTAGTTTACATGTACAGTGAGCATATTAGTGAAATCAAGCGATTACATCACAAGCACCATCTTACTCAATATCGGCTTAATTACATTTGAAAATTTTCCATGAATGATTCAAGGAGCAAGTAAGTAGTAGGATTTAGTCATTATCCACTTTAAATTATCATCTCTTGTACTTATATTTTTAATAACAGTTGTATATTTCTCTTTGGGTAGGTTAATGAGTTGGATCAAACATCTAATATCTCAAATAATGTTAAATCCCTTTGCAAGAGGTTCATGTTACTATGCAAGAAGATTCAATGCATTTCATATGAATAATGGGTATTGATTTGTACAAAACAATATGAAAAGTTCATGCAGACACAAAATAGTGGTGTTATGGTTGTCTCGATGACAGAGAGTTATGCAAGTACTAGTGACAATACTCCGAAATCAGCAAATATCACATATTATGGTAGATTGAATGATATTATGGGGTTGAACTACTATGAATAATTTAAAGTTATCTTATTCAAATGTGATTGGGTTGATGTAACCCAAGGTAGAGGAGTTATGAAAGATGACTTAGGTTTCACGCCGATGAACTTCTCTCATCTAATACATTCAGGAGATCGAGAAACTGATAAGCCATTTGTTTTTGCAGGACAAGCTCAACAAGTGATATTTATTCAAGATCTTGAATATCATAAATGGTTTGTCCGTAGGTCAATAAAACTGCGAGACATTTTTGATATGGGAGAAGAAAATAGTATGTCGTTTGACTTATCAATGCAGAGTGATACCACTGACTTGACTATCTTAGAAAATATTTGTGATTTAGAATATGACGACAGTGATTGGGTAAGATATGGTGTTGATGGGATAGAAATTGATATAGGCTCATAGTTGCTCTCAAGTGGAGTGATTCGGATATGTAAAGGAATAAGTGAGGTTTATTGTGTATATGAAGTGAGGAAGGATGTTATTTTTTTAATTACTTTTTTTAGATTTAGTATTCTAAGTTTATTCAGTGTTTTATTCTGTAATTTGAGTGTTTCTAGTTTTCATTAATGGTGTTCTCTTTTGAGTTCTAAGACTCTTCTTATGGTCTTTCTTATACAGAAGTTTGGGCAATATGGTGTATTTATATCTTGATTCTTTTATTCAAATCTGTACTCTTAATATTTCTTCTACAGGTTTGAACAAAAAATGCAAACCATAGATTATAGCAGATTAGTTACTGAACAACATCATGATGAAGAAGTACGACCCTATATTCAACAATTAATGAAAGCTCATAGCTACTCTCAAGCCCAACCATATGATGATAACAAAATTGTTCGGGTTGAACCATGAACCTGTAAGTTCCTTAAAATTAGCTTGTTTTAATAACATTATGTTATTATAAGATTTTTTTGGTTAATCATCTAATAGTAGATAGCCTTATATTTATATATTTTTATTTGATTCTTCACACAGATTATAAGATTTCCTTTAGTTAATAAAACTGTTTTTGATTTGCACCGTCATTGGATCCTTTTGAAAATTGTACTTATTCTTTCTCTGATAACTCTCATAGAGTGAATTCTAAATCTATTTTAGGTCCTTTGGAGGCAAGAAAAGTTTGTGGACCTACATTATTGAAAGTGTATGGAATCTAACTTTGGGAAAGACAATTGTTGTATCGTTTAATATTTGTAATCAAGCATTTGAAAAAGAGGGTCAAAAGCTTGCTAGCTTTCTAGGCATCATTGCTAGAACCACAAATTTGAAACCGTTAAACATAAATTATTGGCGAGCGTTTGACAAAGAAGAACAGATAAAATTGGTGGAGCTTGTGAGGGTATGAAATTATTATTCTAAACAAGTATCATTTCTTTATATACATAATATTATCTTGTAAACTTTTGCTCTATTTTTTTAGAAAAAATTCTCAATTCCAATACGCGGAGAAGAGTTCGTGAAAAAGTCAATAGGAAAAAATGGAAGGACTATAAATGTGACTTGAAAACTATGTGTATGGCAAGTATAAGACTAAATATTCCTTGACGAAAAATATACCAAGTCACATACCAAAGGATCAATGGATTGGTCTCGTCTCGTATTGGCTTTCTGATAAAGCAAAGGTTAGTAATTAAAAGTATTTTCTAAAGTAGATTTAGTTGACAGAATACTATTTTTATGATGTAGATTTAGTTGCATCAATAACTTGGAATACTCTTAGAGACCATGGAGTATACTTTAGCTAATTAGAAAGATTTTAAAAAGTGTTGTTTTGTTTTATTTTCTCATTCTAGAAACACAGTCAAGCAAATAGAATCAGTAGAGCTAAGCAAAAGATGCCTCACACTGGAGGATCCAAAAGCATATCAACCTTGATGAATGAATAGGTATTCATGCGTAAATTACATACTATAAGATTTTACAACTCATTTTTGTCATGTTTAATTTATTTGACATCAATTTAACTTTATTAGGCTACAGATGGAATAGAGTCTACACGTGCAAAAGTTTATATATTAACTCATACAAAGCATAACGATGGTAGACCATTAGATAAGGAGTCTACAAACACAGTTGTAAGACTTCTTATGCAATTGTATCTTTTGCTCATGGTGTTCCTCTTTTGATATCATTTTAGAAACTCGTGAAATAGGCTATTGCTTTTCCTTTTGCCTGATTTTCTTGGCTGCACTTATGTCTGAGTTCTGCTCTTTGTACACTTTTTTCATAAAGAAATAAGAAGAAAGAAGACCCCAAGTTTTATCCATAAGGGAAGCCTATATTCTATAGTGACTTTTGTGTATCTTCTTTACTTTGGCTGGGATTCAAGATGTTTTTGTGTATTTGGGAAACCCTATATTCGACTTTTGTGTAGACTAAGGAAGATACTTATTTATATACTGCTATTTCAGTAATTAATCTAAACAGTAAATGTAATCTGAACATGTTTATATTCTAATCAAGATGCTTCTACTCTTCTCTGTTGTGGTTCATGTTAAATTTTTCCTATACTGCTATTGGAATGTGATGTCATGTCCTGCAGTTGAGATCTCTTTACTTGAATTAATAATTTGGTATATCCAAATAATAGTTGATTTTTGTTGTTGCTACTTTGACTTTTGTGTAGGCTTGGTCTCTGTTGCTTTCTCTAGTGCTAACAAGTTATTTAGAGACTTACTTCTTCTTGTTTCAATATTTTAATTACTCTCAGGATAAGATGAAAGAGAAGCTGAGTAATGGCGAGACACCTATTGAACAACTTCATGGCAGTGTTGCTTGGGAAGAAGATGTGTATTCTCAAGTATTGAAAAATGATAAAAGTGGTTATATCCATGGTTTAGGACTTGGTCCAACCCCTTCTCTATTATGGGGCACTAAATCTTCCTCACGAAATGTTTCTTTTGATGGTTTGTCTAATGAGGTTGCTCATAAGTTAGAACAACAGATAAATGAATCAAAGGAGTTGAACAAAAACAAGATAAATAATTGACTTTGATGAAAAGAATCAAGAGATGCTAGTTTCATAATTATCATGGATGAGACAATTCATGTGGAAATATGCTCCTACTGAAAATACTGGACAGGTGATATGATTTCATAGTTTTAAACTTTTCTTTTTAAAATTTAGCTTTACAAGAAAATTTTATTAACTAGTGTGTTGATTTTTATTAAGTTTCCGATGACAATAGTGGTAATGAATAAGCTATATAGCACTATCGAACTGGAGGTGATATAAACACTCTTGGCAGAAAATTTTTCATATTTTTTAGTAGCCACCATCTTCTGTCAAGTTATGCATCTTGAACTTGAGGTGATATGTTTGTCACTGTGTTCGACAATATCCTCATCTACAAACTACCTCAACATGGCTAGGTTCCATGTACCAGATTCTACAAATTTGTATATTTCAATTTCTTCTTCATTGACAGCTTAAGGTATAATATGGTATAAAGCCTCAATTTCAGTTTGTCCTTGATTTATGCTTCAGCCTTAGCAGTTCTTTCTCATATCGTGAGCTTGTCTCTTAGTCGTTGCATCTCCTCCTACAACCCAAATGTGCAAAATTACTTGGAAATTAATTCAGTACTATAGCTCATTTGGTCAGACTTATTAGTATATTGTTCTAGTGACCTGTAAAAGCCTTCTCTCTTCTAGTCATTATTTAACAGGCATGACTTTTTCATTCTCATCTTCCCACTCGTTTGCCATGACTATTGCTACTTGATTTGCTAAAATCTTGAGTCTTGCTAGTTCCCTTTCCAATATCCTCTTCTCCTCCTATATATTTAGTTGGTTCATTATACCATTTTAATAGTAGTTTATACTTGTCCTTTTTTTTACTCTACATATCTGGGTGTTACCTTTGTTGCAACTCTAACTCTTAATTTAACTTTCAGAAAAACAGAAAATGAATAGAAGCTTCAGGAAATAATTGCAGGCAATATCAAAAGTGTTCAAAGCATTGTTTGTTGATGAGCCAGTAGCTGCACTGATTTTTAGCTCGTAATAGATTTTAGGCTGTATGTTGTAATTTTTTATCTTTGACTTCATGATACCATAACAAAAGAACAGAAATGTTTGACAGCTTTTTGAAATGAACACTTGTTGCTTTGTTTATGAGAAGGTGAAGCTTAGAATCTTGCTTTGGTGAATTTGATTTGGCTTGTTTATTTTGTTAACCTTTTGCTTACCGCGTGATTTTTTTCCGTTTCTCTTGTGATTATTACATTGATGTTATAAAGTAGTGGTTTGTCAAATACGTCGATTAAGGTGAAATTATGATCAATTTTAGTAGTCATAATAATTGCCACTAAAACAAGTCTTCTTTAGTGGTAATTATTATTTTTTTACCGGCAATAACAAAAGTCTCAACTATGTTGGATAAATATTTCTAACTTAGATTTAGTGGCTATAGTAATTGCCGCTAAAAAAATGCCACTAAAGAATAATATTTTTTAGCGGTAATAATATAAGGTTTTACCAGCATTCATAATAAATGCCGCTAGAGGCTTTAGCAATTTTGAATTGCATGATATTTAATCTGTTGTCGGTAAATATTATAGAGGCAATAAGTATTGCTGCTAAAAGGTAATTATATTGCCGCTAAAATCTCTTTTGCGGTAATGTGTATTTTGGCACTCCATTTGGGAGAGAAATTGTTTCCCTTTTTGAGATGCTAAATTTTGAACCAACTATTACAGCTCTTTGATGTCAATTGCTATTATATGAGACAAATAACTGTTGCATATTTGACTTATGATGTCGCACCTTTCGAAACAGAAATGAATATTACATATTGCTATGCTACTAGCATATGAAAATTTTATCTTGAGACTTGTATAATTTTACTATTTGTTTAGTGTTGCTGGGTATGAACAAATACTACATCATTCGGTATTTATTGATTCAAATAGATACCACAAGATTCATAAATATTAATTTAAGATCATGTTCCTTCAAAATAATTGTCCTTCAGTTTGGGGCCTTCGGAAAGAGGCGATGTTAAAAAATCTAGATAGTGGTAAGTGAAAGAACTTGCAAATATATATCTTGTCTCGGCTGATGAGCCACTGGATTAGAGCCATGACACGTCACATTTTCTTTTGTCAAATAATGCCAAATACAAATATGAGTCTTTGTAATCAAAATTTTCATTATTTTAATGTAAATCCGAAAAAAATATTACTTATATTTATTTCTACAAACGTCACACTTTAAAGTGTCGTATCTTTGTATAACTATTTTATTTCATTCTTTGCAATATACAAATAATGCAAACCCATAGAACAAAGGGCTCGACACTTGGATGAAGAACTAAAGAAGCAAATTAAATGAGCTGAAATTTTAAGACTTTACTCATTTTATTTAAGTATTTAATTTGGTATGTTTGGATTGTGATTTACTACAAAAATTTTACTTTGTTTTTCTGTCCTTAACCCCAATGGAATTCATAGCAGAATTGTGAAATGAGTTTGTTAATTAGTCTAATTTTGTTTGCCTTGTTTTACAAAAATCTGTTTAAATGTTAAAATATTTTTGATTAAAATATATGTTTTTTTATCCAACAGCTATTTTGAATCACCTTCTCCAAACTTATAATTTTAAAGAAGAATAAAATGGCTTATCAAAACTTGTTTAATGATTTTGAGCTTAAAGTCCAATTGTCCATCAGATTATTTTTATCTTTTACAAAAAGCATAAAGTCCAAAGATATTCTAATAGCAGTGAATAGAAGCGCGGTAGTAACTAATCTCATTAAATTCATAAATTAATTTTTATAACAATGAAGTGTTATAATTATTTTAAAAATTCAAAATTTAAAACACTTCATTATTTTTCAAACTCAGGTGAATTAGATTGGTTCTATGCATTTCTGTAATTTGAATTTTTGCATTAACAAAATATAGGTAAAGATAACATTTAGTTTCATTAAAAATTATGTAAATGAACAAATAAACGTGAAAACGAATCAATATAATACATATAATTTATAACTTCAGTGATTTTGATATGATTATCTCTTTTAAAAAGAAGAACGATATGCAAGAAAGAAGAGGAAAGAAGCATGGGCAGCCAAAGGTGCATTAGAAGAATTGTAAAAATGGTATGAACACGTTCGAGTAATATCCTGAGTGAGAAAATTAAGAAAGTGATTTTTGAAAAAGTTTGTAATGTAATAGGAGTAATATTTAGAGTTATACGCATTGACACACAAAATTATAAACTTTAATTAATCACAAAAAATGAGAAGAAATCAAGTTATTTAGATTTGGGTGTGTGCTTTGATTAAAAAAACAGAGGTATCACGTCATATCCCCAAGATAAGCTCTTTCAGTTTACTGAAAATATATTTTCACACTTTTCCTTTCCTGATTCTTTATTTTCTGATCGAGCAGCTTTATAATTCACCTAACAGTATTCTGTGGCTATCGAACTAAATGAAATATCCAATTATATTAAAAATAAAGAGACTCAAGTCTAATCTGGTTTCAAAAATTTGAACTTGCACATCTAAATAATCTCAAAATATTCAAAGAAAAAGGTACTCAACATTGTGAGAAAAATTCAATATCTCAGGAATAATCTCATACTCGAGTTAGGCCCAGGTGTCATATCTTTACATGGTAACAGAGCCAGGTCCATTCCCGTTTGGGCTCCTAGTCCACACACCAGTCGGGCCTGGGTGTGAAGGGGGGTGTTAAAGTGGGTTAAAGTCCCACATTGGTTGGGGAATGGA
>JACEIK010001498.1:83020-94245 GCA_018107945.1 Datura stramonium | reverse complement strand
GTAGTCTTGTCTTGTGTTGGAGTAGAAGAAAAAAAGATAGAGTGAAAGAAAGTGAGTAAAAGAGAGTTTTTATTTAGCTAAAGGAAGGTGTTCTTTTTGTAGAGCTTTGGACTCAACACTTGTCCAGAGTTTGTTTGAGTCATACAGTGTTGATGGGTTGTTGTATCCTGGAGGGGACAAGTCGAGAAGATTACTGCTGGACCGGTAAAGTTTTGCTGCAGTGGGCTTGAATCTCTTTAAAGAGAGCGAGATATCCGCGACTCAGCGTGAAGATATTTATTTTCTTTATTTTTATTTTTTCAATTGTAATTGTAATTTCACCAACACAAAAAGATACGGGAATATAAAAAATATATCTATATATTCAGATAAATGTTCAAATACCATAAAGAAGTATGTGTAGAGAATTTGGTTAGTCTAATTCACAATAGTTGCATGAAATGACTTGCTTTTTAGAAGTAGAAATTAGACATAGTTTTATTTTTAAATAAACTTTTAATTTGTCTAGCACTATAATAGTTGGTAATAATTCTAGATTATCCTTATATCCCTCATATTGTTCTATGAGGGATTCGACCCCAACGTAATTGGGTTAATATACTTGTATATGACCGCGTGACATCATATTTAGGTTTAATTTTGAGCGCATCAACTGCCTCTTGTACGAATCTCTGCTACTCTAGACTCTTTTCTTAGATATGTATTGTATGTAGTTTTTAATTTTCTTATCATGAGACTCCTATTTGTGGAAGACTTCCTTGTCAGGATGGAATCTAAATAGTGAAACACATACCTATTACCTGGTTCATCCACCTGATCTATAACTTTGACTCGTGGACTATTTTGATTGTTCTTTGGCCCATGTCTTTTTATCAATTATCAAACATATTAAACCCAATAAAATTAGCCATTAAAGCTAAGATATCTTCTGAGTCTAATTTTTCTTATGCTACGGGAGATTGATTCTTATTTTTTTTCTTACTTCTTCATCCTCATCATCATTTGAGGTGTTTTTTTTATAGCAACTAATGTTTTTTTTTTACAATTTGATATTCTTGTCCAGTGGTCATCCTACTTTTAGGGACCTATTCTCTTATTTTTTTCAGGATCACTCTTTCTCCTGTCCGTTTTCTTTCTTGAAAATCTCTAACAAAGTGATATGATCCTCCATACATGTACCAACCTTTTGTGTTACTTCTATCAAGTCTTGGTTTTGAGGCAACTCCTCTATTTAGGAACCCTCATCTTTTAATTATTCTTTAGAACCTTTTAATGGGTAGTTTCGTATCTTCTTCACCAAAGTCTTGGTTCTAGTTAGCTGAAAGGACCAGGTTCACATCTCTACTTGGGGGAGTGATGTTTTGATTCTGGAGCTTACTCATCTTATAGGTCTTCAAATTTTCCATAATTTCATCTATGGACATAGTTTTCAAATATTCTGCCTCTATGATAGTATTTACTTTGCTCTCCCAAGAGTCATGTAAGATATTGAGAAGTTTTTAAATCTTTCTATTTGATGGAATAATTTATCCAAGAGAGTTCAATTAATTTGTGATATTAGTCAATCTACTAAATATTTCTTGAAGTGATTATCCTTTATTTATCTTAAATAAATCATATTGCCTGTTCAATAGGAAAATTTTAGACTTCTTGACCTGACTTGTATCCTTATTTGTTATTTGTAGAGTATGCCACAATTCTTTGGTAGTTTTAGGTAGAGATTATGATGTTTCAGTAGGTCTAATGCAACAAATAAGTAGCTTCTTTGCTTTAGTATTCTTTTAGACTGTCTTGATATCTTCATCAGTATACTTTTCTTTTTCTTTGGGGACCAATTGCTTTCCATTATCATCAATGGTCAAGGGAATATTTAGACCTTTTTGTATGATTTTTTATAACTCTAGATCTTCTCTGATGAGAAAGTCTTGCATTATTGCCTTCATCATATAAAATATTTGCCATTAAAATACAATAACCTTTTTGTTGATTGGCCTGTTTATATTCCTGATGATGTGGCCATCTTTGTCTTTCAAGATTTAGCCTTTATTGAAAGATTTGGGTTTGATACCAATTTTTAGTTCAACTATGACAACAGTCTGAAAGAATCAAGTTCTTTCAGAAACAACAAAAGAAAGTAAAGTGCAGAAATTCTCACAAGTCCTTTAAGAGTCTGACATGGTTTGCTTATTTTCTTCACTCGTCTAACCTCTTTTTTTCTCCTAATAATAATAATCTAATTTGTGCATAATTTACAAAAATATTTCTTGTTTTGATTTTCAGATCATTTTAAAATTGAACTAAGACTAATAACAAGGATTTCCTGGTGCATACCTGAAATAGCTTCACCAAACAGTCTCCGGTACTGTCAGAGGAATAGGTTCTCTAATGAGTTTTTCTGTAGTTTTCCCAACTTCTTCACTTTCTTTTGGAGATCTATGGAGGAGGAGATTCTTGTACTTATTCCTTCATTCTTTCTTATACATAGATTATCCCTTGTATAATATTTATCAATTATCAAAACACCATATAATATTGAATATAGATTTAGATATAAAAGTAGCTCCTAGAAGCTTAATACATCCTGACAACCCAAACCTGATAGTTTTCTCCATAAAAAACTAGTGGAGCAATTGATGAAAAAATCTTTCACCTTCCATAATTTTGCAAACTGATTTTATGGATGGTATAATTAAGTGTTGGGTTTCACTCATTCAAAACTTTTAAGCTCTCACAAGTCCTTTAAGAACAAAAAAACTCTGATGCCAATGATAGGATTTTGATACCAAAAAAAACAAGTAAAAAGACTTAAAAGATCTGTATTTTATTGATCATCAGGGATTGAATATATACTTCAAAACTTAACTAAAATACCATAAAGTACTGTCAAAATCTACTAAACTGATTTACTGCTTGCTAAAAATAAACAACTAAACTAAAATAAGCTAACCGAAACCAGAAAAGAGAGAAAAAACTAAAAATAGCAATTTATTTTACTGTGTACTTTCTCAGCTTTTTTATCCCTACGTTATCTCTTCTAGCGTGAATTTACATCTTGTGGACACATGTGCACTAGCTAAGCATGTTGAATTTAAGCTATAGTTTTAAAGACAATTGAGAAACTATGAATCTTTTTATCGATGTTCCTACTATTGGTTCCCTTGCAGAGTAAGAGGTGCACGCTTGATTTTACTGAATGTGGAACATCGGGAAGGGAAAATAGACTACTAATTTTAGCAGTAACACATCTTTTCAATTCCTTTCATCCCACCTTTGAAATGTTGTAGATAGTAAGTCCCTTTAGGATAGATAATTTTTCTTTCCTCAAAGGTACTTGTTTGTCTGAATTCATTGTTGAGATGATCAATTAACTAATCGTTATTATCTTAGAATGTCATTCTTTTTATTGAAAAAATTGAAATTAAAAAAAAAGATGACTTTCTGAGATAATAACTAGTAGTTGAGTAACCGTCTGAGAAATCAAACCTTATTTTGTCGAAACATATTAGATTTGTTCATTAATTAAATGTTATGCTTCATCCCTTTTGCTAAATGCAGAAGTAATTAATACATCCTCTCGTTTTTGAGCTTCATTTTGCATGAAGCGTGGTAGTACATGTAAAAAGGGGAGACTAGAAAGTTGTGTAGATTATTTTTATTTAAAATAGTAATTTTGAAGAACCTTTTTGTAGGTTGGGTGAGATTATGAGCTTTTGTAGTTCACATATTGGAAAAAGTAGTGTAGATTGAATAAAATTGGGTTAGAAATTTAAGATTGTTTTTTTCTCCGGTAAGTTCAATTTGTGTAGAACTGAGGCATAATAATAATTATTATTATGTTTCTGATATGTTGAAAGAAGTATAAAGAAAAAAATATAATTATTTAGACTCGTTAATTGTAATTTTCACCAAACAAATGAAAGGAAGACATTTGTTTAATTTCAAATGTCTAATATATTTAATGAAAACCAATAAAAGATTACTTCTAATATGAGATATTTTATCTTCCTTCCTTTTTTTGTTTGATATATTGAAAAATACTAAAGAGAACTACTAAAATCTCTTTTAGTTTGTTAAGAGCAAAAAATTCATATCCTTAATCAACCCTTCTCATACTAGCGGATCTTTGTCATGTCTGTGACATTCATTTGTTGAAAATTTACACATATATTTATTTGGTTTTCTTCATATGTACGATATTCGCCTTGTTGGATTGACACAAATATTTTCTTCTATCATTCTGAAGTTTTTCAGATAATATTAAAGCAAGAAGAAGATGAAGACAAGTAGAAGAGATAGAGAGTATATTCAATGATATATTTCATATTTATTCATATGATTGATATCCATACAAGATGAGTGAAGGGTTGCATATATAGTTTTTTCATTTTAACTATTTTTCCTAACAGTTTAGATACTCATTTTACCAACTAACTAACTCATGAACAAACTCTACACAAATGAGGATTAGAAGATGTTTAGAAGCTTGTGTACTATCCTCTTGTAACTAACTTTTGATTTATTTCTAACACTAATATCAGCCTTCTTAACACTCCTCTTCAAGATGGAAAGTATAAAGATATTTAGGATTCTAAGCTTGGACAATAGATAGTCCAGTTGAACCCTGCTCAGTCCTTTAGTCAATATATCTGTTGGCTATTCTTGTGTAGGAATGTAGTTGAAATTAATGAGACCTTGTTGTAATTTTTTCCTCACAAAATGAAAATCGACTTCAATATGCTCTGTCCTTTCATGAAACACAAGATTGGCCGCAATTTGAATACCTGTTTTACCATCACTAAACACTTGAACTGGTAGTTGAACACCATCACTTACCTCTGTTAATAAGCCTAGTAACCATACTAACTCAGATGTTGTGGTGGCTAGGCTTCTATATTCATTTTCAGCTGAGCTTCTTGACATAGTAGCCTGTTTCTTTGCTTTCCAGGAAACTAGAGAGTTACCAAGTTTGATCATATATCATGTGATAGATTTTTCGGTAAGGGGGAATGCATCCCAATCTGCATCACAATATACAGTTACACAGCTGGTTGCATTGATTGAAAGAAGTAAGCCTTGACCAGGCTATTTCTTTAGATATTTTACAACTCTTAGAGCAATATCCATATGATACTTCTTTGGTTGTTATAGAAACTGACTCAAATTCTGCACACTAAAGGAAATATCTGGTACGGTCATGTTTAGATAGAGCAGTTTTCCTACTAATTTCTGATAAGCAGCCTGGTCTACCAAAGGATCTTCACAGTTACCTTGAGTTGGTATCACATGATCATCATACTTCTTAGAAGTTAGTTTGATATTAGCATCAATTGGAGTCACTAATGGCTTAACAACTAATAAACCAACTTCAGAGATCAACTCAAGAGTATATTTTCTCTGGTGCATATTAATACTATCCTTGGATCTGGAAAACTCAATCCCTAAGAAATATTTTAACTCTCCAAGGTCCTTCATCTTAAAGGCCATCTGCAATTCTTATTTTGTACCTTCAATCAGTTTTAAACTGGTACCTGTAATGAGAGTATCATCTACATACACTAAAGTATAATTATTCCTTCAGTTGATTTCTTGACAAACAAAGAGTAATCATATTGGATTTGTATAAACTTCGACCCTGTCAATACCTTAATGAATTTGTGATTCCACTATCTTGGTGCTTGTTTTATCCCATACAATGATTTTTTCAATCTACACACTTTCTCCCCTTGACTGGAAAATCCTTGAGGTATTTCCATGTAGATTTCATCATACAAATTATCTTATAAAAATGAATTGTCTACATCTATTTGATGGATATGCCATTTTTTAGGCTGCAATTGATAGTATAGTCCTCACTATCACCACTTTAACTACAGGAGAAAAAGATTCCTTATAGTCAATGCCCTCTTTTTGGCTATACCTTTTAGCTACTAATCTTGCTTTAAACCTCTCAATCTCACCTGTAGACTTACATTTGATTTTATAAATCTATCTACTTCCTATAGGATTTTTCCCAGTAGGTAGTTCTGAGAGTTCTCATGTCTTATTTCTCTAAAGATCTTGAATTTTAGCCTTCATGGCCTCAATTCATCTAGGATAATTTACTGCCTCATGAGAGGAGGTAGGTTTTGTGTGTTTGGAGGTAGCACCAATATATGCTTAATAAGCAGTAGATAAGTGACTGTGGTTGGCATGGTTACACAACTGATACTGAATATTTGTATCTATATTTAAGGATACAAAATCCTTCATCCACTTAGGAGCTTGTTTTTCCCTACCTAACCTTCTATGTCCAGCTACTAGTATAGGTATATCAGTGATGTGCAGATTAGTATCCTAACTAGCATTAGTTGTTTCCTCCTCATTAGAGACTAACTGAGGTTGTACTACTTGATCATGAGGCATATTACCTTCATTACTTTCATCAATCTCTAGACTGTCATGTTGAGAAATAAATTCTGACTGATTATCCATTCTAGTGGATCTGCTATCGTTACCAGGTTCATTGTTATATTGAAACATGACCTCTGAATTATGTAAAGTGTCTACAAAAATGTGTTGACTTTCATTCTCCTTCATAGTGGCAAAGGGAAAAATTGTTTCCTTAAATATGACATCTCTACTAACAGAAAAGGAGCTATGATATATGGCATACAGAAGATATCCCTTCTGAGTATCAGAGTATCCCATATGCACTGCAGTCTTTGATCTAGGCATAAGCTTATCATTTTTTGTTAGATTCTTTTCCAAACACAAACAACCTAACACCTGAGATGACTCAACATAGGTTTCTTTCTGTACATTCTTTCATAAGGAGACTGACCATCCAAGACACTGCTTAGAATTATATTTATCAAGTACACTCAGCTAAAACACACTGCCCCCAAAACCTTAAAGGTATATGTGCTTTGAATCTTAAGGCTCTTGTGACCTCTAAAATGTGCCTATGTTTCCTCTCAGCTACTCCATTTTGTTAAGGGGTATAAGGGCATGATCTCAGAGGAACTATTCCAGTTGTTTAGTCAACACATCACACACAGAGTTGACAAACTCTATACCATTGTCTGATCATATTATATTTATTGTCTTCCCAAACTGATTCTTCACAAACTAAAAGAAGATTTGAAGAGATACACATACTTCTGGTTTTTGTTTTAACAAAAATACCCAAGTCAGTCTAGTATAGGCATCCACAACAGTAAAAAAGTATCTATTTCCATCAAAAGTTGTTAATTTAAAAGGACCCCAAAGGTTAATGTGTAACATATTAAAACTAATAACACTTTTGATGCTACTAATAGGAAACTTAATCCTTGTATGTTTAGCATTGGTACAAACTATTCACTTGTCAATCAAACTACTAGCAAGTTGCTATTTGTATTAAACATTGTCACACCCCACCTTGGGAGACATGACTGACACCTAATGTCATATTGGGATCTAGGCTGACCTGGCTGGGTATAAGCACCTCTGTGCCTACCAACAATCCAAAATCAAGAAAACAAACTTCTATATCTTGGCTGTAAATACAGCTTCGGGCCGACAAGGGCATGCAACACCTGTAAAGAAAAAACAGCTAAACCAACAACATAAAAATAAAGGAATCCTATCCAGGCCGACAAGACCACCATGCTATCTAGTTATAACAGAATGAAAACAAGTGATTATATTCACACAGAAGCCAACAAGGTTGCTAACTAACTAGCTAAACTAGGCCCCACATGGCCAACACGAAAAGTATAACACAAATAGGCCCCACACGGCCAACAACAACCAACAATTGAGAATATGTAGCCTACAAGCCTCTAAGAGTAGAATAATGGTCGGGACAGGGCCTCGACCTACCCAAAAGCTGTACAACAAAAAGGGCAAACCTTTCTAACTACCAACTCCGGAGAAAAGGAGCTGACTACACTGCTAACTCTGGCTGATAGCTAAGAAGGTCCTGAACCATGTCTATCCGCACCTGCAAAAAAGTATATAGTGCCCCAAAAGATGGGCGTCAGTACAATATGTATCTGAATATGTAAGGCTTTAATGAAAATGACTAAATAGAACTGAAAAAAGAACTGAAAGTAAATAATAGAAAGGATAAGAGTCATAACCTGACTAGCCCCACAGCCTGAAGTATAGTTAATAAGTAAGTAATACAGATAAAAACCTTACCTGGCCCCCATAATCCTGGAAAGTACAATCAGCACAGAATAACATACTTGGGCCCCCATAAGCCCTGGCAAGTACACTTCAATCTATATACCCCTAGCATGGTCAATATGAGTCAACTGGTAACTATAGCCAACCTATCTGGTCTTTGGGTCTGCAACTAAGTTTGCTGGGCTCCTGTAGTTGTGTCTGAGCCTGTTGGGTTCCTGTACCTGCACCCTGGGACATGAGGCTCGACGGAGGGTCAGTGATGCCGATACGACATAAAAGTAGAAGCCCATTCGTGGATGGACTACAATATGGCCTTATAAGCCTAAATATAGTCTTGTCAGACAACATATAGATCCTCTGAGTAATCGATAGCCCCGTAGGCGATGACACAACTAGTAACCCTGAGGTTGGTTGACGAAATGCTATAACAGGGGGGGTCAGTCCTAACCAAAATAATCATCTTTCATTTCAAAACTAACGGTAGCAGCTAATCACAACATGTTTCTTACAAGGACATAGGCCGTATTACTATATGACAGAAATAACTTGCCGAAGGAATTAGTCTTAACATACCTCAAATGTCGATTCATGTTTAACCAAGTAGCTAGCAAATCCACCTAATTAAAGCTTCTACGATGAGAGAATAAGGTTATTTTCATTACTATAACTCGACAAACAATGATATCTTTCAATAATATTGACTAAATTTAACTCCATTTAATTTGACCGAAAACTCACAATTTCCCGAGAGTACAAAAGGTAGAAATGCTTACCTATCACTTGTAGTCGCGTAGAAGTCAATTAGAAGTGATTCCGACAATTTTTTCTCGGCGGGGTTTCGGTACTCCGAGCAAATTTTCAAGAAATAACTCTACAGGGACGTTTCTCGTAGACCTAGAACTCGATATCCAAGATGAATTTACATTTGGATGGAGTTTAAAGGCGTAATCCTGCTAAAAACTTATAGAAAGTTGAGAGAATATAACATACGAGTCGAGGGTCTGTTTTTTGAAATGTTGAAAATGATTTGGACTTCACTTAACACATATATATAGGTGGGGGGTTGGTAGCCCAAGGGAATGGTGTGCCTCCCCTCATGTCGATCATAGCTCCAAGCTGGCTGGCACGGCGCAGCACCTGGTGCGCCTGGTGTCCGGCCTTGGCCTCCTGCTTGCTCGATGCCTTATTCATATATTCATCCCCCGAGCCTTTTTTGCATGCATCATACATCAAAACTCTCAACATACATGTGCACGTGTCCATTAAATGATAAAAACTTACGGGGTGTAACATCATCCTCCCCTTAGGAACAATCGTCCTTGAATATAATCTTGAGCTTAAGAGACTCAACTCCTTTTACTATTTCTAGAAAAATTTTGGCAGAGTCTCCTCTGTAATATGGACTATCTGGAAACCTGAAACGTAGAAAAGTCCAACATAGGCGTCTCACAGGACGCTATAAGCAATGATATAATATAGCTCCATATAAAAAAAGTGAATAACTACACAATACTGATAATATAAGCACATGACAATGATTAAACAACTATCTCACCTCAACCGCATAACCTAAGTAATGCCTAGAATATGTGAGGATATCTAGACCTCATGTCGTCCTCATCTTCCCAGGTCATGTCTTCTACATTTCTGTTCCTCCATAAGACTCTAATGGAGGCTACATCTTTAGTTCTCAGTCTACATACCTATCTATCTAGTATAGCAACTGGAGTCTCTTTGTAGGACAACTCTTCAGTAACCTGAACATCCTCAATTGGGACAACCTGGGACAGGTCCCCTATGCACTTCTGTAGAATCGACACGTGGAAGACTGGATGAACATATTCTAGCTCCGAAGGCAGCTCTAACCATATGCCACTTGGCCTATTTTTCGAAGGATTTGATACAGGCTAATGAACCTAGGGCTAAGCTTTCCCTTCATACCAAATCTCATCACGCCCTTCATCAGTGAAACTTTGAGAAATACCCAATCATCAACATTAAACTCCAAGTCTCTACTCCACACATCGAAATAGGACTTCTGATGACTTTGTGTTGTTAGCAACCGTTCTCTGATAAGTTTTACCTTTTCTTCTGATTGATGTATCATATCAGGTTCTATCAACCTTGCCTCCCCTACTTCAAAACATTCTATGGGGGGACCTACATTTCCGCCCATATAGAGCCTAATAAGGTGCCATCTGAATAGACAAATGATAATTGTTATTATATGTGAACTTAATAAGGGGTAAATGCTCATCTCAATTCCCTCCAAAGTCTAGCACACACGTCTGTAGCATATCCTCGAGCGTTTGAATGGTGTACTCTGTCTGACCGTCTATTTGGGGATGGAAAGTTGTACTCAAATTAACCTGCGTCCCCGAACCTTTCTGAAATGACTGCCAGAATCTAGCTGTAAATTGTGCCCCTCTATCAGAAATAATGGATGTTGGAACACCATGTAGTTGGAATATCTCCTTAATATACAACTCTGCATAGTCTTCGGCAGAAAACGTAGTTTGACTGGCAAGAAATGGGCTGACTTCGTCAATCTGTTGACAATGACCCAATGAAGTCGGATTTACCTCTGGTGCAAGGTAACCCTGTCACAAAGTCCATATTAATTGCTTCCCATTTCCATATAGATACAACTATCTCCTGAGTCAGTCTGCCAAGTTTCTAATGTTCAGCTTTTACCTGCTGGAATTAGGATACTATGCTACAAATTCAGCTACACTTTTCTTCATTCTAGGACACCAATATATCTCCTTTATATCATGGTACATCTTCGTCGAGCCTGGGTGAAGAGAGTAACGAGAATAATGTACCTCTTCCATGATCTACTAGCAGAGCGGTGCTACATATGGAACGCAGAGTTGACCTCTATATCTCAAGACCCTGTCTTCTGCTAATTCAAAGGCCGATAGTTTACCCTGCTGAACCTTGTCTCGGAGCTGTACTAGATTAGGGTCCTTGTTCGGACCAAACTACACGCAAGTGCACGTGGTCGTACAAGTAGTAAAGTGTCTTTATTTCAAGCCAAGTATCGATCCCACAGGGACTGAACTACGGTAGTA
>JACEIK010001497.1:200297-211540 GCA_018107945.1 Datura stramonium | reverse complement strand
ATGTAATAACTTAAAAATAAATAATCTTAAACTTTTAATCCTTACTTTGCTCTATAAATAAACCTTCAGGTCCAAAAAAATAAAATTGTTAACCTTAAAATTTTGCTTTAGGACAAACGAGACCAAAAGTTATATCATTGACCTCCAAGGCTCTTCATGTAAATCACACACGCTGGGAGAAGACCAAATGAAGCTTGGATACTCTATAAATTATGGCCCAGGCCCGTATAAGATGCTGCTGCTTGTTCTTCTTCACCAAGCTATTAAATATTACTTTTCTGCAGTTATCTTCAACGTCAATCACAAAATCTATGGCGCATTTGCTTGGAGGATTAGCTACTCCCCTTCTCTGCAAACCCATTAGTGCTGCTTCTTCTTCTTCTTCTTTCAACCACAATTACGCATCCGCTTCAGCTTCCTCTTCCCACGCGCTTGATTCTCTGTATATTAAACGCGCAGCTGAGCTAGCTGACAAATCGGCGGGATTTACCGCTCCTCATCCTAACTTCGGCTGCGTTATCTCCGTTCCAAATGGTGGAGGTACGGTGGTCGGTGAAGGTTACTTGTACGCCGAAGGGACCACTCCGGCGGAGGTGCAGGCTGTTGAAGCCGCCGGCGAGCAGTGTCGAGGTGCCACTGCTTATATTAATATGGAACCTGGAGATTGTCACAGTGATAGGAGTGCTGTTTCGGCGCTAATCAAGGTAAATTTATTCAATTGACCTTCTCTCCTTCAATATGTTCCTTGAGGATTTTTGATAAAGTCTTCTGCTTTACGATCTTGAACACTTCATTCTATTCAACAAAAAAATGCTGTCCTTATGCAGAATTACTGATATCTCCGCTATGCCATGTAAAATTGGAAAGGTCAAGTTTGAGTTTTTTTTTTTTTTGAGAATTAAGAGAGGTATTCAAAGGTCCAAGGCCGTGGGCTAGTGGTCAATCAAGTGGCTGAAAACCGTGAGGTCTGAAGTTCAAGTCCCATTTGAGACAAAAATATTAAGTGATTTCTTTCTATTTGTCCAAGCCATGGTGGACGGAGTTAGTTAGTTAGCACCTGTTGTTGGTGGGAGGTGGCAGTGGGAGGTGGCAGGTACCCATGGAATCAGTCGAGGTGGATACCATGATTACCAAAAAAAGGAAGAACCAATACATGCATTTGGACTACTTTCTAGCAGATTCTCATCCTTTTGCTGCTTGACTGCACCTCCCTTTTTAATGGACTGTGATGTTAGAAGCATAGATAATAGTCCAATTCTTGGCTTCTATGGAAGTGAATGCTTATCTGCCCAACCGTCAGTTAATTCTGTTGACAATTTGTTCTTTAATTGGAATGCTTCCAGCTTTGGGGTAACCTTTTCACCTGTTATGGTTTTAAGGAGCATGGTACCATAATGCATTCTTGTTGGGAGGAGCATGTAACACTTAAAAGATTCATCTGTTTTATCACCTTATTAGACAGGAAGACTGATTGCAAAAGTTGATAATATGTATGTTTTTGTGTTAAAGTTTATCTGGAAATGCAATTGATGCATCTTTGTTAGGCAGGGATTAGTCGAGTGGTTGTTGGGATACGGCATCCGCTGCAACACCTTCGTGGTAATGCCATTCACGCATTGAGAAGTGAAGGTCTTCAAGTTAATGTTCTTGGGGAAGATACACAGAATAAGACTATTGAGGTAATCGAATATGTAGTACATCCCAGATAATGCACTTGATGGGCTTCTGTGTAGGAAGTTAACTTGTTGTAAGCTCTCAATTCTTAGTTCTGGAGCAATAAAAACATTCTACATGAAAAAAAAATGTAACACTAACTGCACTTCTGATTTTCTTCATCACATGTGTTCTTGTTTGCCTTGCAATTATGGTGAATAATCTACTTTTCACATTTGATGAGATTAGAAGTCTCAATAGCGACCAAAAAGAAAGTACCACATTGATGGTATGGTGGTAAATGTTTTTACAAAAACCATACACTCATTTTACAACCTTTAGAAGAAATCTTTAGCTAAATTGCTTTTATGGTTCCCTGGAACTTAAAATATTCTACAAAAGTTGCAGGTTATTGTCTTCAAAAGGAATTATACCATTCATGCATGTTGACATCTGATATTAGAATTTATATTAAACCACCACAAGTTATATGCTAAATTGCACTTGTCTATTTCAGACTCCTAGTCAGATACCAAGAATTTTCACTACCAAAATTGCAAAGAAAATTATGATATAAAAGTATGGGCCGTAGACTTAATTCAAGTACAATATTCTCGTCATTTTGTCACATAGGTCACACCAGAAATCTAGCAAATTCCGTCAGCTTTCATCTCTTCATGTTTATCCTTTCTTTAGTCCTGGAAATATCAGTGTCAAAGGTTTAGACTGCAAGAATTTGTTAATTGAAGCAGTAAGCATTCAACAATATACTCCAAGTGCGCCGGCTGAAATTGCATGTAGCAACACATGGTATGGGGATTCATTTTAGCTCTCACTGAGGAAGCACCGTCTGCGTATGTTAGTTCTTCTTTGCCAATTGTCCTGGGCTAGACAAGTTCCATATGCAGCTACCTACATAAAGCAAGTTTCTCTGGGTCCTTTGTGTTTCCATTTTGCTGATCCTGGACAGCTTTCATCTTCTGTGCTCTGGTCTTCTAGCTTATCTGATTTTGAATTATCCACCCTTCTCCTTAGTCTATAACAGTGCATTTGGGATTTGATGGAACTCTTTGGAAATTTCTGATTCAGCTAGAAACTTGACTGTTCGGTCAACCTTCCAATCCAATAAACTTGTTCTAAATCTGATACTCCAAGTTGTTCCTTCTCTGTATTCTGCAAACCGCCACTTTATTGGCTGCTCTCACATATAGCTGTGGTATGCTAACGTTACAGCTTCCTGCTCCAGTCACACATCTTCCATAAATTTTGTCTTCTTTAAGTATTACGAGGTCAAAGAATTCATTCCATAGATTTCTGATGTATTTCCGGACTGCTACACCATAAGAAGTGTTCACTTATTAAATAAAATAAATTGTCTCGAAAGACTTAATATTTCTTGGAATTCATGCAAACTTAGCTAAGGATTGGGGACAATGAAAGAAAACAATCTATATGGGGAATATGTTTTCATTACGTTATTAATATTTACTTTTAGTCTTATGCTTTCCAGGAGTTTTTTTAGCCCTACTTGAGATTTTTATGTCAATAGAAAAATAGAGAATCTCTGGTACTTCTTTTTTTTGTTTTTATTTTGTATAATGTTGGCCTGAGATTAATTCAAATGGAGAAACATGGTCAGTGATGATTCATATAGTTAATCCCAACTCATTTGGGATGGAGGTGTAGTAGTTGTTTGCATCAATGGTAGACCAGAGGGGTTCTTTCCATCCACTAGAGGTTTGACCCCAACTTGCTTTTGTATGTCAATTATCCTGCTTGCCCTTCTAAAGAATATAGTTCAAAAGAAACACATTAGAAAATGTTAAAATGTGTCGATATAAAATATTTCACATTAATTACTAATGGATCTAGCATAATATAATAGTAAATTCTCAAAAAAATGTACGTGCGTTTATGCATCACTCTGAATTGCTTAAAGCTTAATTTTTTATTCTGGAAACACTTCAAGATACATTACTAGTTTAGTATTTGCATTATTAAGTTCAGTTTTAGATCTTCGCTGAAATAAATGAATATTTTTCTGCAAAACTTAGAACAGAATAAGAACAAGAAATCTAATTTCAGTTTACTGTTAATATGTTGACTGTTGCTTTGATAAATCAATCTTCTAATGGGAAAAATTTTCGCACTGTAAAGCTAATTCTTTCTGCAATTTCTGCTGTGTAGAGCTAACACTTACATTCTGTAATTTTTAGGAGGCTATCAAATCCTGCCTTTTTGTTAATGCTCCTTTACTATATAGAGCTGCCTGTCGAGTCCCATTCTCTTTTCTCAAGTATGCAATGACACTTGATGGTGAGTGCATAGCCTATGATGTTGCAACAACAGTGTTATGGTAACAAATCACAAGCTTCATTAACAAATTAGACAATCACCTGTGGTCATATTTTGGTGTACACAGGGAAAATTGCTGCTAGTAGTGGTCATGCGTCATGGATCAGTAGCAAAAAGTCAAGAACTCGAGTTTTTGAAATGCGGGGTAGAAGTGATGCTGTTATTGTTGGAGGAAACACTGTACGGAGAGACAGTATGACTCTTCTTGTTCCTCTATAAATGTCTAGAGCTGTGAATATACTGTCAACTTTATTAGAGATGCTCAAAATGGCTTTATGCTGCTTAACTTTGATGAGATGCCCCAGATATTTTACTGCCACTTTGCTTTTGATTTTTGGGTTCTAGATCCACGTTTGACGGCTAGACATGGAGGTGGCCATCTACCCGGGCGTATTGTATTATCTCAAACTCTAGATCTGCCAGAAGAAGCACATATTTGGGATGTTTCTGAGGTACCCACTATAGTTGCTACACAAAGAGGTGCAAGGAGGAGTTTTCAGAGATTGCTTGCATCCAAAGGCGTTGAAGTGGTGGAGTTTGATATTTTAGATCCTAGAGATGTTATGGAGTACTTATATGATCGTGGTTACCTCTCCATTCTGTGGGAGTGTGGAGGGACACTGGCTGCATCTGCTATTTCTTCTGGGGTCATACACAAGGTATACTCTCATTATCTTTTCTTGCTATCAATTTTTAATCTCCTGTTGAGCTGTTATTACTTGTCAGGAAGATATTTTTTTCTCTTAAATTTCTGAAATGGGAAGTATACAACTGAAAGGCTAACTTTGATTTTCAATTTAAACCTATTTAGATGTTTCTGTTCGTTTACACCAGTGAATGACAGCTAGCTGCCTAATTCAGGGGCTTTTTGCTTCAGAACAGTCCAAAGGGTAGGATGAATAATTATCTAATTCTATTGTTTTTTTAACTAAATAAGGGCATCGGTCTGACTTGTCTAATGCACATACTTGTTTTGATTCAGTCTATATTATTCCTTGTACTGCCAAGATTTTCAATCAATGCTCAGAGCCTAGTATATGAAACACCCAGGGGTTGTTTCTTCCTTCCTTTGTTTACAGTTTCACTTTTTATGGTGTTCTTCATCTTATTGACAATTCAGCAGTCCTGTTTGTTGGCAGCTCTTCTAGTTGACTGAGTAATTGAACAGATTTTTGTCTGCTCTCCTAAAGTAAATTCCAGATAGTTTGCATATGGCAAGAAATTTCTGTTTCTGTATTGCAGTTATATATGTCAAACCTTACTGCAGGTACATGCATTTGTTGCTCCCAAAATTATAGGTGGGAAGAATGCACCATCTCCAGTTGGTGAACTTGGAATGGTAGAGATGACCCAAGCTCTGGAACTAACTGATGTTTGCTATGAGCAGGTTTAATATGCTTCTCCTTTAAATTTTCTGATTATGTGCATAATAGATGCATGTATTGCTTTGACTTATCCCCTCCCAACAAAACAAAAGAGGAAAAGAGAAATGCATGTAGTGCTGTCTGGTCTGGCTTAATCCTCAGTTATGTATCATGTGCACAAGTTTTACAACCTGGTGCATTTTTCTCTTTTTGGCCTTATCCAAATTTCTGGTGTTTTCTTATTTGACTCTACTTCCTTGTATTTTAAATCCTGGCATCCTTTCAGATAAATCCGCTGAAGTAAAATACCTTGTTTTTTTCCGATTATTGATTAAATTCCCTTTTGTAGATTTTAGATGCTAATTACACTTAGTCATTAAATGTTGTTGAATATCTTGATAACCATGAATACCATGTTTCCATGTCTAAGCAGCATGGTGTAATAGTTTTCCTTAGTTTCTCTTCCTGAAACCCCATTGCGGGGTTGTAAATAGCTTATTTACAACGTAAGGAATCAAAAAAGCCTTCCTGATGTGCAAACCAACCTCCTCAACAAGCTGTATGCAGAAATTTTTTTTGACTGGTAACATGTGTGTGTGTATATATATATATAATAAATTTAAAGTTGCACCATATCAAAGCTAGTAATTGCAAAAGCCACCCAAACTTGTATGCAGAAGTGGAACGCAGAAAATGGTCTTTCACCTTTCCTAAGAAGATGAGTCACTCCTATAGTCCTTTTAAGTTTCTAAGTTCTAGCAAACGAAGGAATTTGTAGAAGTTCACCTTGGAGCAAAACTCAGCATGTGGGAGCTTCACAAAGCTCTACTGATATCAAACTCAAATAAAGTAGAAGGCCTGCAGTAGGTTAATGGCTAGCTTGAATTAGTCTAGGTTTAATGAATCATTTGAACTGAATGGACTGGATAGGCACAATTTACTCAAAGGATTCATGTAGCTGACCTTAACTACTTTGTGATTGAGGCATAGAAGATTATATATGTCAATATTTTACCTTGGAGGGAACTTTAGCTTTCAAATGGAAGAACCTAAAGAAAAAGTAGTCAGAATTTCAGCATGCATTAAAAGGATAAGTAGGAATTGCAGGAGAAATTACTTACTTCTGTGTTCTATCTCTTAAAAAGAGGGTATTTGCTTAAGTTAGAACTCAGTTAGGTTCCTCATTCATTATCCATGTGTCAATGCTTGCATGCAAATTAAACTATCTTTCTTTCTATATTTCTCCTCACTTCATATTGCTCCATTCATCTCTTGTTAGTGCATATGCTCCAAGTTAGAGGATTTTGTTTAGGTGTTTCTAGACACAAACTTCCGCAATCTATCTGCCTTTCCAAATCTTTAAACTCTTTTTAGTTACTATTGGTTTGCTAATAAGTCTGTTTAATGAAGGTCCCACATTGCACGTTGTAGGTACTGGCCATGCAGTCTCACCTCTGAAAAGCAGATCTTACTTCCTTTGGCTAGCCTTAGCTAAGTGCGTTGTAGTTTCAAACAAAATGTTTAACATCCTTTATCACTATAATAATCTTTCAAGGCTGGTGAAAACAAAGGTCTCCATGCCATTAATATCTAATTACTGATGTACCCAAATGCTGAAATAATTTTTCACCTTATAGCAATATGATGGTACAACACCACATGACGATTTTTTGTTCATCTTTGTGTTTCTTTTACTTAGTAGAATTGTAGAGCATACAATAATTACTAAAAGTTTTATTGCCTTTCAATTCCTCTATTTTGAAGGATTCTCAATGTCATTCTCTGATATTGTTTCTTTGGTGAAGCGGCAGGTAGGGTTTAGCTATTAACCACCTTCAAGAAATAAAACAAGATAAACTAAACCTTGTTGCCTGTTTGGATAGTTTCCGCCTCTTCTGACTTACCTTTTAATCATGACTAGTTTTTCTGTTAGTTAAATTTTAAACTCTGAAGTCATATGAATATGCAGATTGGACCCGACATACTTATTAATGGGTTTCTGCAACCAGTTCCTGATCTGACACCTACTATTCCATCGGTACAAGAAACTTCAGCCATTGACCCTACCATTTCTCCTTATGAATCAAGCATCATATTCTTTTACAAGACATGGGATCCATATGGTGCCTTCTCAAACTTCTCTCTCCATCCAATTCAAATGCCTGATGAAAATGAAGAACTTGTCACCTGGTCCAGTGTAGAGCATTATTACCAGGTCATTTCCTTGAAAAACTTAAAAACTTTATAATTTGCAGCATCTCTCAGACATTTGACAAATAATTCTTTGATTGAAGGCACAAAAGTTCGTTGGGGCATCTGATCCGGTAGCTAAAAGCTGTATTGAAGAAATAAAATGTGCAAAGAGCCCTGAGGAAGCAGCACGGATTGGAAGGAGAATACAGAGGCAGCAACCTAATCTGGTATTCTTTACATTCTTTGTACAACATTATTCCATTGCTTCTCCATGTACTCTCATTTTTCTAGTGGTTCCTTCTTTGCAAGACTGCTTTATTCATGTGTTCAGAAAGCATAAGCATGCCACTTAACTAGATAGCAGAATATGATCAATTGGATTGTAAATGCCTGATCATAAATGGTTGAGATCAGAAGTTATCTACTCTGTATTTAATATTATCTCCGAAGTGGTTTGCAGATGTGGATTCAGGACTTGAAGTTTGTGAGTTCTTATAACAATCTCACATTAATATACAATAATAGCTGGTTCACAGTCAAATACTTATAGATATCTTAGTAGATTTCTTATACATATCCTTCTCAAAAAAAAGATTTCTTATACATATATAAGGCCTGGACAAAAGATAATGGGTTCACACTTTACCAGTTTTAAAGTTAAAAAAAAAAAAAAGAAGAAAGAAGAAAAAGCTAATGGGTTCACGTGAATTCGTAGTGGGTTCATGAATCTCTAGAGACTATACCTAGATCTGTCCCCGTGGCTCAGTGTCAAAATAAATAAAATTAAAACCCAACAGGAAGTGTTTTTCTTTTTTTTTTTTTTTTTTGTTTTTTTACTCCCTCCATTTCAAAATAAATGGTGTTTTTAGCTTGGGCACACCTCTTAAGGAAACTACTGATTCCTATAAAGTAAAATGTATTTTACCCACTTACCCTTAATAAATATCTTGAAAAAGATGCAACTCTTTAACATTTTTTTGGTTATATAAAACTCTCTCCATATAAACAAGGGTAAAATTGGAAGAACATCATTAATGTCTTCTTGATTATGTAAAACATAACTTATTTTGAAATAAAATTAAAAGGCCAAAACACTACTTATTTTGAAACGGAGGGAGTACTTTTTTATTTTAAGGTTATGAAGTTAAACTAGCTTATTTAAACAACACAATTTTATCAAATGAAAAAAGGAGTTTTGAAAGTAATACTGAAGGGGTATTGATTACTGAACCTATTTGGTTTTCTATAAAACTAATGGACAATTTATGATGTATCAAACTATAGGTATATCATTGGTTCATAAAAGTAAAAACCAAATTAATCAAAGATATTGAGAACAAAGTTATGTTGATAAAAAGAATTTTGATGAATTCATTCTGCAACCTCAAACTCAGAAGCAAAAGTTCGTATTTTGATTTGCTTCTTCCTGAAAACATTGTATGGTCTAGACGTTGTAGAGAATTGAGAGTCTATGCACAATCCCAGGGTCTATGGCGAGGTAAGTCAAATTCCAGAAAGGATGCTTCAAAGAAGTAGTTAAGTGTGCAACAAAGAGTTGTAATTCAGTAGCAAACATTACCTTGGGATTCCACACTTGTAATTGTTTAATGAGTTTTGTTTCTAAATCCGTTTGCTAATTCCAGCAATTTTAAGAAATTGGGACATGAATGATCCATCTTAATCTACCCCTCAGATGTAAGCAAGAAATACTTGGGTCTTTACATTTTAGGCTATTGGTTCTGTGCCGTACTATCTTTTGCTTGCTCTCTATGGGATTTTTTGTCCCTGTATTAATGGTCCGTAGTATATAATGCAGTTAAGGTCTGCCTTATATTCATTCCCCTTTTATTCCTGTGGTTTCCAGGTAAGACCGAACTGGGAATCTATAAAGATTGACGTCATGTATAAAGCCTTAAAATGCAAGTTCACGACATTCCCTTATTTAAACTCTTTGTTGCTCTCAACTGCGGGCTCTGTTCTTGTGGAGGGTTCACCACATGATCTATTCTGGGGAGGAGGTCGAGATGGGGAAGGCCTTAACTATCTTGGACGATTGCTAATGAAGTTGAGATCTGAGTTCCTAGGTGACTCTTCAACAAGTCAAAATTCTTTGCTTCCTCAAACATCAGAAAATAAATAGTAGTGATATTTCTGTCCTGACAATGTTAGGCGAATGTTGTAATCTAGCAAGAAAACTAAGCCAGCCTATTGATCATGGCTTATCTATTTACTCTAATTATAGAGAATTTTCTACTACTTCTCATTTTTGTTTCTATTTTGTAAAATGTTAGCCTAATATGAATTTAAATGGGAACGTGGTCTGTGAGGACTCATATAGTTGATCCCAACTTATGAGGATTCATATAGTCGATCCCGACTTGTTTGAGGCTGAGGCATTGTTGTATGTATTCTTGAGATTCATTTATTATCGCGCATAGAGAACTCACTGACCATACTAGTGTGCAATAAATCATCTTTTGGTTCTGGGGAAATCATTATGCTTTAGATTTTATGGAAATTGAAGAAGTATTTTGTAAAATTTTAGAATCCAAACATGGTATGGTTATTTTCTTTCCAGAGTATGCTTAAATTATATTCCATTGTTCTAAAACGAAAAATGCCCTTGTTAAAGCCTAGCCTAGTTTTCCCACCGTAACACCACCACTTACTCCACTTCTATTCCTTTCAACTCAATTTGGCCGTACCATGCAATCCTGAACTGGGACACATATCCTGACCCAAAGCAGGACTTGATCCTCGGCCTGACACTGACATGAAACTTGACAATAATATTGATCTCGGACATGACCTTGACCCCGACCTAAGACTTGACCACAACCTTGAGACTGAACCTCGACCCTTGACCCAACCTTTCAACTGAGATCTGAATTCGAGACTCTAGACTCAACCTCGATTCAACTCCTATCTAAAATCCTGAACTGAGACCCGACTTTGACCTTGAGACCTGACTCGAGACTCGACCCTGATACAGATTCGACCTCCAGATCTTGACCTTGAAACTCATCACAACACGAGATCTCGACCCCAAGATCCGATCTCGACACGAGATTTGACCTTGAGACCCAGGACCCATCATAACTCGACCCCTAATCGAGAACCCGACTTGAGACCCTGAACTTGAGACCTAATCTTAACCTGACCCTGACTTGAGCCAAGACCCCATCCTCGAGACCCGACCCCAACACGAGACTAACCCCGGGACCTGATACCTAACTCGACTTGACCCCTACTCGAGACCTCGACTGTGACCTTGAGACTCGACTCGACCCGACCCCAAGATTGAGACCCTATCCCACCCTTGATTTGAGACCCAACCTCTATGTTGACCCTAAGACTCCAAGCTCGAGATATGACCCCGAGATTCCGAGCTCGAGATATGACTTCAAGACTTAATCTCGACACCAACTCGTAACTTGGTTGAATCTCGGGTCTCAACTCGGAGTTAGGGGTTGGATCACGGGTCAGGTTGGATTCTGGGCCAAGGTTGGGTCCTAGGTCAGGGAGGGTCTCAGTTCGAACGTTAGATCTCGGGTTAGGGTTGGGTCGGAGTCGAATCTGGGGTTGAATTTCAGATTGGAATGAGTCACGAATCTGGTGATCCCGGGTCGAGTTTCGGGTCGGTCAAGGGCAGGGTGGATCTCATTATGAGGTGATAGA